>CANXYC011950985.1:0-14173 GCA_948193065.1 Aleurites moluccanus | reverse complement strand
TGAAGAAAAAGTGTTACAAATCATAAACTAAAACCATACAAACACTAATCTACCAAAATTAGCCATAGAAAATTAAGAGAAAATTGAAGAACAAGCTAGTGGCGGATTCAGCCAAAATGAGGTAATTTGAATAAATTGATTATTTATTTGTTTTTATGGTTTAATTAGGTTAATTTGATATTAAAAGGATTGGGTAAATGGTTTAATTGCATCAATTGATACATTAAACAATTTTCCCTAATTTTCTAACCCTAAATTAAAGTTGTGAGTGTGAATTTTGAGTATATGTATTACGATGTGTAAATTGGCTTTAGAATAAGTTAATTGTGTATTAATTGATGTTTAATTGACATTAGTTTCATTGTAGAAAATGTGTTCGGAGAAAATCGCCGATTTTGGCCTAAAACGAGGATTGAGGAATTGGATAGCAAATTCATTGCATTTGGAGATTTGGAGTATTAGGTGAGTCTTCTATGCATCAAATTACTTGCCTAAATTTATAAAATGCCATTTGGAATCCATTTGTGAAAAAGGCCATTTGGTCGAACCCTAATTGTGGCATTTTGCCAAATATTGTGCTTTGGTTTTGGATTTATTTTCCATGCCAAATTGATGTGATTGTTGAAGATTTTTGAGTTGTGGTTGTTGCCTATAAATTGCTTTCAATATACTTGTTCATTGATATTTGGGGCAAATATCGATATTGCACCAAATTCATGCAGAAAATTTCGTAGGCCAACCATTTGAATGTCACCATCGCCAGCGACAATGGCATGCCAATTGAGTCAAATTTTTGGCCAAAAATGACCAAATTATGTTTGTGTCATGACCCGGTTATCCGGACTGCGACAGTCTTAGGGCCCGGGAGATGCCAATGGAGACCGACACCCGTAGAACCCAGTATCACATGCACAATCTATAAACCTCAATATATTATTCATATTTATTAATTACCATTCATTCTGTTATTCTGTCATGCATTCTATAATTATTCTGCAATTGGCTGTAACAGTCATATATATCATATCATACATCATCATATAACTCAACTCAACCAGCTCAACAACCCTCAACTCTGAACAAGGTAGTCTCCTCACTACCTTTTCCATCTCCTCCAAGAAGTCAACTGGATCAGTACCTCGATCTCCTCTGAACTCAGGTAAGTTTAGCTTTAGAAAGCTAAACATAGATACTCCTCCCTCCTTAATCTCTCTCCGACCTCCCTATACAACTGGCTCCTTCTGAGCCCCCACTAGCTGCACAGGAGTCGGTGCTACAGGAACTGCCTCAGGTACTACTGGTGGAGGCACTACTGCTGGAGCAGGTGGTGGAGGTACCTGCTGCCTCTCCCGTCTCAAATCAGCTAACTCCCTGTGCAACTCCATCATCCCCCTCATCATCTCCACTCTTCAATGGTCATCGCCCCTCTCTATATCCTCTGTAGTCCGTCAAGATCGAGAAGGACCCTCTGAAATAGTAAACTCCCTCACTAGTGACTCATTGGAGGTAACCTTAGCCTCCCTGGTATCTCTGTCTCTGCTATCAGACATCTCTATAATTTGATAAGAAAAACGATAATAGTCTCAAAAAATAGCAGAAACGCAGAATAATAACATATAACAGACGATAACAGTAAAGGACGACAAAGGAAATCCAATACTCCATGGTATACTTAATTCTACCCTATTCTATACTTAGTCACTATTCCTCTGTAATTCAGTCACTATTCATATATAACCTAGATTCACAGTCTGTAAACCTAGTGCTCTGATACCACCTCTGTCACGACCCGATTTTCTGGACCGCGACGGTCCTAGGGCACGGGAGATGCCAATGGCGACCGGTACCCGTAGAACCTAGTATCATATGCACAATCTATAAACCTCAATATATTATTCATATTTATTAATTACCATTCATTCTGTTATTCTGTCATGCATTTTATAATTATTCTGCAATTGGCTGTAACAGTCTTATATATCATATCATGCATCATCATATAACTCAATATATCATCAATATATATATATACATATGTTCATTTCCTAGCTAACCCATACATACCCCATGGAGCAGCTAGATAATGAACACCAAAATTATGTAATACATAATAGAATATATACATCAGAAACTGTAATAGAAATCCACAGACAAACAGACATCGGGATTCTATAACCTACTCCTCTCCTGAAATGGGTAAACAATGAAATGAGTGAGTATAGATGATACTTAGTGAATTTACATACATCGCAATAAATAATAGGCATCAATAAATAATGGTATCAGTCAATGAGATAACAGTATACAGTATAAATGTCAGGGTACAGTAAAGCCAAAAAATATTATATAGGCTCGTTAACATATGGAAAGACAGATAATGAGATGTACTGTATAAAAAGAAATCATACAATCTCCAATAATCAATATCAGTATGGACCATGTAGGTCTCCAGTATCATATCAGTATCAATGAGCATAAGGTTGATCAGGCCCTATGGTCAGGACCATAACTCCTCCTAGCTAGGGTATCAGTAATACAATGTGCACATCGCCGACAGTATTTCCCCACTACCCTGTCGGATCGGTATCTCTACCAAACCATATCAAGGTCAATAACGAGGGATACCATAAGCAACAATGGCATCCAGATATCAGTCAATCCAATAACAATTAGTTCGGTATCAATCAGTACAGTAATCAATATAATCAATGCCAATGTCGTATACAATGTACAATCAATGATATAGGGTTTAGCAATAAGGAAAGACATAAAACAATAGTTGGTTTGGTAGTGGAAAACGGAAGGTCAATTGGCATGCCAACGTCGTTGGCGACAATGGCATTCAATTGGTAGGCCTATGGCATACAAACCAATAGGTTAAAGACAAATGAACTAGGTATTTCATCGAACACTTGGTGGGCATACAATGGTAAGCCAATAGGTTAAGTTTTGGTGCAAATTTGACTTGCCCAATTCAACCAACACAAAGTCACATTGACAAACAAAGTATAGATATTAAAGAAACACAATTAAGCAATGTTAAAATTGATCAAATTGGCAAGGAAAAACATGGCAAAATCAAGCAAATTCCTAAGGGTAAACAATGCACATTGGGTTCAGCCAAACAAGGGTTTTTACCAAAGGTTTTCAATCAACAATTCAATCATTTAGGCATGTTAAATGATGCAATGTAAACTCACCTAAGCCTCCAAATAGCCTTTGCACAAGCCAATTCCACCAATTTTCCCAATAGCCAAAATAGTTTACTTTGAAATTCACCTTTGACAAATCTCCAATTCTACATTAATTTATCCATCAATTAGTTATCCATTCACATCCAATTAGCTAATTCTAACATCAATTAATAAAACCTAACAATAATTCAACAAGTCATATCTTACAACTTCAAAATAGCCAACCAATTTAGGGATTTCAACACAATTGGATAAATTGGTGCAAATTAACACTAAACCCATCTAATTGAACATAAATAACACCTAAATAATCAATCAAACTAAACAAAACAATTCCTTACCTCAAGTTCACCAAATGGCCGAATGCTCCTCTTAAATAATCCTTGAAATCCTTAGCTCCTCCAAGCAAACTAATGATGGAAATGGATAAAGCTAGATGGGAACTCAATTTTACTATCAAATTTCTAAGGATTTGGTTAAGAATTGAAGAAGAAATGGAAGAAGAAAGACAAAGAATGGGTTCGACACTACCAAAGAAAGAAGAGAAAGATGAATAAAAAATGTCTAAGGCAAAAATAAATAGAAAATCAATATGCACAAGTACAACTAAATCCCCAAATTCTCATCCTTTGCACTTTGGTCCAAAATCTTCTGTAATTTATTCTGTCAATTTTGTCTAAAATTAGATATCAGAGTGGGGAGTAAATAAGCTTATTTTAATTTATACTTATTTATAAAAATAGTTTCGGAGTCATTCTGTAACCTCGACCGACCAATTTTCACTATTTACCTTAAACTTCCATTTATTTACAAAAATGCCATTACTTACTTTTTTAGTGTTCCTAAATGATTTTTACTTCTTTCTTTTTATGAAAATTAAACATAAATTATAGTGATCTTTTACTTCGAGATCAATTTAAGAAATTCTTTCGTTGACTGGACTGCTAATTTCTCGGCAGTCCCGACACCGCCATTTTTTGTAAAAGTTTCAAATTCATTTTCTAACCGTGTTTCTAAAATTATTTCCCATCATTCCAAGACTAATGGACCACATACTGAAAATTAATTCATGCATGATAGTTATAACTTTCTAGGGTATTACATTCTTCCCCCTACAAATAAATTCATCCTCGAATTTAAATAAAAACATACCTTAGTGCTGGAACAGGGATGGATATCTCCCAAGTACACTCCTCCATCATCTAGTTCCTCCATAGCACTTTTACCATCGGGATCTGCTTATTCCGAAGCTGTCGGATTTGTCTATTAATGATCTCCACAAGTTGCTCCTCATATGACAAATCATTACTGAGATCCACATCCTGAACCTCCAAAATGTGCGATGGATCATTCACATACTTTCGCAGCATCTATATATGGAAAACTAGATGTACGTGGCTCATACTGGGTGGAAGAGCTAATCTATAGGCCACACTACCAATCTTCTCGAGTATCTCAAATAGGCCTATAAACCTTGGTGATAGCTTACCCCTCTTCCCAAATCTCATAACACCTCTTATCGATGACACCTTAAGGAAGACATGATCACCAATTGCAAAATGTACATCCTTCCTCTTCAGATCAACATAACTCTTTTGCCTACAGAAGGCAGTCCTCATCCGCTCTTTGATCATAGGAACCTTCTCTATAGTCTCTCTAATCAGCTATGGTCCCTCTAGCTGCTTCTCTCCCGGCTTCACCCAACACACTGGGGATCTGCATTTCCTACCATATAGTGCTTCAAATGGAGCCATACCAATAGAAGAGTGAAAACTGTTGTTGTAGGAGAACTCTATCAATGGCAGATAATAATCCTAGCTACCTTTGAAATCTAGAACACATAACCTGAGCATATCCTCCAAAGTCTAGATCGTCCTCTCCGACTGCCCATCAGTCTGTGGATGAAAGGCAGTACTAAACTATAACTGGGTACCCATAGCCTCCTGAAATTTCTGCCAAAACTGAGATGTAAACTGTGTACCCCTATCAGATATAATCACCAAAGGAACTCCATGAAGCCGCACAATTTTATCCACATACAACTGTGCATACTGAGCTGCCGTATAACTAGTCTTTACCTCCAGAAAATGAGTAGACTTTGTCAAATGGTCAACAATCACCCAAATAGAATCATAACCTCTCGAAGTTCGTGGTAAACCAACTATAAAATCCATAGTCACTTATTCCCAATTCCACTATGGCAGCTCTATCTCTTGAAGTAGCCTTGATGACTTCTGATGCTTAAACTTAACCTGTTGACAGGCTAAGCATTTAGATACAAACTGAGCTACATCTTTCTTCTTCCTTAGCAACTAATAAACATCTCTCAAATCATGGTACATCTTGGTAATCCCTGGATATACACTGTATGCAGAATAATGTGCCTCTCACATGATCCGATCTCGTAGCCCATCAAAATTTGGTACACAAATACATCTCCCACATCTCAATACTCCATCCTCTACTGAGAACTCTATCATCCTCCCATTATGTACCTCTCCCTTGAGCTTCAGTAGATAAGGATCTTTGTCCTAAGCCACTTTAATATCATCTATCAACAGTGACTTAGCCCAAAATTGGGCTATCAGAGCCTGGTTCTGATCCTGGGAACCCAAATCCAACTATACTCCTAAATCCACCAACTCCCTCATCTTTCAGATCAATGGCCTCCTGCCAAACACAATATGAGCAAGAATACCCATCGATTTTCTGCTCAGAGCATCCGCTACTACATTGGCCTTCCTTGGGTGATAGAGAATCTCGCAGTCATAATACTTAAGAAGCTCTACCCATTTGTGTTGCCTCATATTCAGATCCTTCTGCTGAAATATATACTGTAGACTCTTATGATCAGTATATATTTCGCACTTCGATCCATACAGGTAATGTCTCCAAATCTTCAAGACAAAAATCACCATTGCCATCTCCAAATCATGGGTCGGATAATTTGCTTCATGCTTCTTTAACAGGAGAGAAGCATAAGCAATTACCCTACCCATCTGCATCAATACACAACCCAAGACAATCCGTAAAGCATCATAATACACTGTGAATTTCTCCCCCTCAACTAGTAATGCCAATACCGGAGCACTGGTAAGACAATATTTCAGAGTCTGGAAGCTACGGTCACACTCATCTGTCCAGACATATCGCTCTTGTTTCCTCATCAGTCTAGTCAGTGGAGCTGCAATCCGGGATAAATCCTTCACAAACCTCCTATAATATCTAGCCATACCCAGAAAACTGTGAACCTCTGAAACACTGATAGGCTGTGGCCAATTAGCAACCACCTCGATCTTCTGAGGATCCACCTTAATCCCATCCTTACATATCACATAACCCAAAAACACACCTCGGTTAGCCAGAATTGACATTTAGATAATTTTGCATATAGCTGATGCTCCCAAAGCATCTGCAAAATGATCCTTAAATGCTCCACATACTCCTCCTCACTCCTGGAATAGATAAGTATGTCATCAATGAATACAATGACAAACTTATCTAAATAAGACTTGAACACCCTGTTCATCAGATCTATGAAAGCCACCGGTGCATTGGTCAACCCGAATGACAACACCAAAAACTCATAATGCCCATACCGGGTCCTGAAAGTAGTCTTGGGTATATCACTCTGCTTAATCTTCAACTGATGACACCCATACCTCAGATCTATCTTCGAAAAATGGCTAGCTCCTTGCAGCTGATCAAATAAATCATCTATCTGAGGCAACAAATACTTATTCTTAACTGTGACTTCGTTCAGCTATCTGTAGTCTATACACATCCTCAATGAGCCATCTTTCTTTCTCATAAACAGTACCGGTACACCCCAAGGAGAACTGCTCGGTCTGATAAACCTTCTATCCAATAGCTCTTGTAACTGTATCTTCAATTCTTTCAACTCAGTTGGAGCCATTCTATATGGTGGAATAGATATTGGGTCTGTGCCTGCATGCACCTCTATCTCAAACTCAATCTCCCTGTCAGGGGGCAATCTTGGCAACTCATCAGGAAATACATCAGGAAACTCCTGAACAACTGGTATCTGATCCAACTATACAGAAGACCTTTGTACATCCACTATATATGCCAAATAGGCTAAACAGCCTTTCCCAATCATCCTCCTGGCCTGGATAGCAGAAATCAGGTTAACTCGGAACTTCCGAATATCACCTTGAAACTCAAACTCTGGCTGCCCCTCAGGCTAGAATCTAACTCTCTTCCAATAATAGTCTGTAACTGCCTGGTGTCTCATCAACCAATCCATACCCAATATCACATCCAACTCTAATACAGGCAACTCAATCAAATCAGCACGCAAAATATGATCACCAATCTCAATAATACAATCAGAGTAATAATAATCAACATCAACACTGATACCCATAGGAGTGGCAATCATCAATGGCACATCTAATAACCTCCTCTCCTTATTCAATTTAGGTGCAAAATGTGGTGACACAAAATAATGAGTAGCACCTGAATCGAATAAGGCATCAGCAATCTCATTCTGAACCAAGATAGTACCTGTGACAACATTGTCTGACCTCTGGGCATCCTGGGTGTTGATTGCAAATACTCTGCCCTGGCCTCTACCAGCTGGAGTCTGACTGCCATTGGGAGCCTGTCCTCCCCTACCTCTGCCTCTAGTTGTAGCCTTTCTACCCATATTTTTACTAGCCTGCACCACTGGCTAAGAAACTGTGACAGATGGCTGCTGATCAGCCCTCACTGGACAAGTGTTAATATAATGGCCCTGCTGGCCACACCTCAAACATGCACTAGTTTGTCTTCAACACTCCCCTCTATGTCTCCTACCACAAAACCCACAAGTAGGAATGATGGGTGCTTGTGTAATCGGCCTCAAAGAACCCTGAGAGTAAGTAGGCGCTGACTGAACCACTGGGTGTCCCCTACTCTGTAATCTCCTCCTCTGACTACTGGCTGGAGATCTCTGCTAAAATTTGGGCACTGGCTCTGCCTTCCTAGGATGGGAGCTGCTCTCGCCCCCTCATAACTTGTGATCTGGGATCCCCTTTCCTCTTTTGGTCCCTTTTGGCCCTCTCTGTCTTGTATTTCTCCTCCATCTGTGTAGCTTTATCTATCATTATAGTCAATGAAGTAAACTCTATAGCCAATAGTGCATTATGCAATGCAGCATGTAAACCCCTCAGAAATCTACTAATCAGATATGCCTCTGTCCGTACAATATGAGTAGCATACCTACTCAACCGGATAAACTCCTCCACATACTCCTCTACAAATCTGTCCCCATGCTCAAGCTGCTCAAATCTGATCAAATTACGGGTTCTCACACCCTCAGTAATGAACTCGTCAATCAAACCCTATCTGAACTCTGCCCATGTGGGTGGGTGCTCTCCATAAAGCCTAGGCTCCATATGCCTCAAAAACCAAGTCCATGCTTTACCCTTAAGCAATAACCCAACCAGCTCAACAGCCCTCAACTCTAAACAAGGTAGTCTCTTCATTACCTTCTCCACCTCCTCTAAGAAGTCAACTGGATCAGTACCTCTATCTCCTCTAAACTCAGGTAAGTTTAGCTTCAGAAAGCTAAACATAGATACTCCTCCCTCCTCAATCTCTCTCCGACCTCCCTATACAACTGGCTGCACAGAAGTCGGTGCTACAGGAACTGCCTCAGGTACTATTGGTGGAGGTACTACTACTGGAGCAGGTGGTGGAGGTACCTGCTGCCTTTCTCATCTCAAATCAGCTAACTCTCTGCGCAACTCCATCATCCCCCACATCATCTCTACTCTCCAGGGGTCATCGCCACTCTCTATATCCTCTGTAGTCCGTCAGAATCGAGACGGACCCTCTGAAATAGTAAACTCCCTCACCAGTGACTCATTAGAGGCAACCTCAGCCTCCTTGATATCTCTGTCTCTGTTGTCAGACATCTCTGCAACCTATCAGGAAAAACGATAGCAGTCTCAGAAAATAGCAAAAATATAGAATAATAACATATAACAGACGATAATAGCAAAAGACGACAAAGGAAATCCTATGCTCCATGGTATACTTAATTCTACCCCTTTCTGTACTTAGTCACTATTCCTCTGTCATTCAGTCACTATTTATTTGTAACCTAGACTCACAGTTTGTAAACCTAGTGCTCTGATACCACCTTTGTCACGACCTTATTTCCCAGATCGTGACAATCTTAGAGCACGGTAGATGCCAATGGCGGCCGGCACCCGTATAACCCAGTATCATATGCATAATCTATAAACCTCAATATATTATTCATATTTATTAATTACCATTCATTCTGTTATTCTGTCATACATTCTATAATCATTCTGCAATTGGCTGTAACAGTCTATATCATATCATGCATCATCATATAACTCAATATATCATCAATATATATATACATATGTTCATTTCCTAGCTAACCCATACATGCCCTATGGAGCAGCTAGATAATGAACACCAAAATAATGTAATACAGAATAGAATATATACATCAGAAACTGTAACATAAATCCATAGAGAAACAGACGTCAAGATTCTGTAACCTACTCCTCTCCTGAAATGGGTAAACAATGAAATGAGTGAGTATAGATGATACTCAGTGAATTTACATGCATCACAATAAATAATAGGCATCAATAAACATTGGTATCAGTCAATGAGATAACAGTTTATAGTATAAATATCAGGGTACAGTAAAGCCAAAGAATATCATATAGGCTTGGTAACATATGGAAAGACAGATAATGGGATGGACTGTATAAAAAGAAATCATATAATCTCCAGTAATCAGTAGCAGTATGGACCGTGTAGGTCTCCAGTATCATATCAGTATCAATGAGCATAAGGTTGATCAGGCCTTATGGCCAGGACCATAACCCCTCCTAGCTAGGGTATCAGTAATACAATATGCACATCGCCGACAGTATTTCCCCACTACCCTATCGGATCGGTATCTCTACCAAACCATATCAGGGTTAATAACGAGGGATACCATAAGCAACAATGGCATCCGAATATCAGTCAATCCAATAACAATCAATTCGGTATCAATCAGTACAATAATCAATATAATCAATGGCAATGCCGTATACAATGTACAATCAATGATATAGGGTTTAGCAATAAGGAAAGACATAAAACAATAGTTGGTTGGGTGACGGAAAACGGAAGGTCAATTGGCATGCCAACGTCGCTGGCAACAATGACATTCAATTGGTAGGCCTATGGCATACAAACCAATAGGCTAAAGACAAATGAACTAGGCATTTCATCGAACACTTGGTGGGCATACAATGGCAAGCCAATAGGTTAGATTTTGGTACAAATTTGACTTACCCAATTCAATCAACACAAAAGTCACATTGGCAAACAATGTATAGGTATCAAAGAAACACAATTAAAAAATATTAAAATGGATCAAATTGGCAAGGAAAAACATGGCAAAATCAGGCAAATTCCAATGGGTAAACAATGCACATTAGGTTCGGCCAAACAAGGGTTTTTGCCAAAGGTTTCCAATCAACAATTCAATCATTTAGGCATGTTAAATGATGCAATGTAAACTCACCTAAGCCTCCAAATAGTCTTTGCACAAGCCAATTCCACCAATTTTCCCAAATAGCCAAAATAGGTTACTTTGAAATTCACCTTTGACAAATCTCCAATTCTACATCAATTTATCCATCAATTAGTTATCCATTCACATCCAATTAGCTAATTCTAACATCAATTAATAAAACATAATACTAATTCAACAAGTCATATCTTTCAACTTCAAAATAGCCAACCAATTTAGGGATTTCAACACAATTGGATAAGTTGGTGCAAATTAACACTAAACCCATCTAATTGAACATAAATAACACCTAAATAATCAATCAAACTAAACAAAACAATTCCTTACCTTAAGTTCACCAAATGGCCGAATGCTCCTCTCAAATAATCCTTGAAATCCTTAGCTCCTCTAAGCAAACTAATGATGAAAATGGATAAAGCTAGATGAGAACTCAATTTTGCTATTAAATTTCTAAGGATTTGGTTAAGAATTGAAGAAGAAATAGAAGAAGAAAGACAAAGAATGGGTTTGACACCACCAAAGAAAGAAGATAAAGATGAATAAAAAATGTCTAACACAAAAGTAAATAGAAAATCAATATGCATAACTACAATTAAATCCCCGAATTCTCATCCTTTACACTTTGGTCTAAAATCTTCTATAATTTATTCTAACAATTCTGTCTAGAATTAGATATCAAAGTAGAGAGTTAATAAGCTTATTTTAATTTATACTTATTTATAAAAATAGTTCTGGAGTCATTCTGTAATCCCGATCGACTAATTTCCACTATTCACCATAAACTTTCATTTATTTAAAAAAATGCAATTACTTACTTTTTTAGTGTTCCTAAATAATTTTCATTTCTTTCTTTTTACCAAAATTAAACATAAATTATAGTGATCTTTTACTCGTAGATCAACTTCAGAAATTCTTCTGTTGACCGGACTGTTAATTTCTTGGCAATGTTCCCAACACCGCCGCTTTCCGGAAATGTTTCAAATTCGTTTTCTAACTATGTCTCTAAAATTATTTCCCATCATTTCAAGACTAATGAACCACATACTGAAAATTAATTCATGCATGATAGTTATAACTTTCTAGGGTATTACAGCTTGTTTCCATTTTTGGTCGTTAGACCTTTGGTCATCATTTTATTGATTGTTATTGATGTCTTATTGATTTTATGCTCATTAAATTGATTCTAATGAGTTAGTGATACTTGACTTACTATCGATTATATTGATATTATTGATTGATTGAAATTGAGACTATTGAGCTGGAGGATGCCATTGTTGCATAATGGTATCCACTGATATGTTGTTTCTTGATATTGATCCTATTACGTCATGATAGAGCTACCGATTCGATAGGGTAGTGGGAAAATACTGTCGACCTTATGCACATTGTATTATTGGTACCCTAGCTAGGAAGGGTTATGGTCCAAACCATAAGACCTGATCAGTCTTATGATACAAATATTAATATACAGGAGACCTATATGTTCACATATGGTCCATACAGACTACTAGAGATTGTATAATGTCATACAATCCATCCCTTTATCTGTTCTCCTTATTTTTACTGATTTTATGATATCTATATTGGCCTATTATGGCACTTTCTTTCATTATGTTCTGTGATTGCTTATATTGAGCTTTTGAAATCATTGGGCTTTCCATTAACCTTATATTTATTGGCAATGTATATAGATTCACTGAGTATCTTATATACTCACCCTCTCACTGTTTACTCTCTACAGGTGCAAAGTAGGAGGCAGATTCTTGATTCTTGTTTCTCCAAGAAATTCTGTAGTCTGATAAAGACAGTGTAATAAATTTAAACATTGTATCTTTATATATATATAATAGATGCTCCATGGGTATTGTATAATGGTATAGACAGATTGTTTATGTAAGTGTATGAGACATTTTGAAGTATAAATGTATAAGATTTTGGAAGTTACAGAATGAATGACAGAGTGACAGAATGAATAGTGTTTATGTGAGTGATTGGATATATTTGCTGTTATGTGATTGATGATGGGCTTCCATTGCAATATTATTATAGAATGAGATTTGCATAGTATGAGATTGATGGGTTCTACAGGTGCCGGTCGCCATTGGCATCTCCCGTGCCCTAGGACAGTCGCGATCTGGAAACGGGTCGTGACAGGATTATGCACTTTATAATAGTGCTGAAGTATGGAATTATACATGATTGTGCTATTATAGACAGTGCAATTGTGTCACGACCCAAACCAGGGAGTCGTGACAGTCCAAGTATATGAGATCTGCCTGTGGCTACCAGTACCTCGATGAACTCCTAATACAAATCAGCTCATACATCCAAGTTAAGTTACAAGTCATTAGATTACATATAGGTTCATTTCTTATGCTCGAATATCTTATTCATACTAATAGTTCATGTTAAGCCAACATATTTTATGCTAGATCTCATACTTACATATTTTAGGTCCTGTAATATATATATATATATATATATATATATATATGCCAATATTCTTGTCACAGCCTAATTTTAGACTATGACGGTCTTAGGGTACAGGAAATGCCAAGGCAACCAGTACCTCGAAGAACCCATTCTTTTACTTTAAATTCACTTTTACAAACTAATAATGTCATTAACAATTATTCCTTAAATATATGATACATTTTAGGTAGTTTTTTTTTCTACATTAACATAAGATTCCTTACAGAAAAACTGACAGAGTTTCCTCTATAACTCTGACTTAATCTTTTCGTAAGAATTAAAGATTTACACTTCCAATAAATATACATCTCCTTATAGCCTCCATTAATCAATACAACTCAATAAGCACTTCAATAATTACATTCGCATCTCATATCATATATATACATCATTTATATTCTCATATCAGATTTAGCTGACACTTTAATTATATTAAAACATTAAACTCTGAATCAAACCAAGTCCTATATACATTATACCAAGGAACTTCTATACACTGGAGTAACCTTAATACATACATCTGAGATCCAAGGCTGAAGATAATATAGCCAATGGATATTTGCCTCACCGAGGTCTTGAAAATATTTAACAACTTTGGGGTGAGTATAATATTATACTCAGTGAATCTAAATATATGAATATGCAATACTATTTATGAAAAGCCACATCTATCCATCAATGATCTGTAAATAATAGATAACTGATAATGGAATGGTGAAATACATATAATGCACCATAATGCATATGATATAACAGGTATAAGTTATCTGTAAACATATTATAATATAATACTGCACTTTTACTTCATTTCTCTACTTTCACATTTCCATATTACATATTTCCATCCCACACACCAATTATATACTTCGATCACATACACCATTATATATTTCCATCCCACACACCAATTACATAGGGGTGATAATTCCTT
>CANXYC011950794.1:0-11098 GCA_948193065.1 Aleurites moluccanus | reverse complement strand
TATATATATATATATATATATATATATATATATATATATATGTTTATAAGGTTATATGAAATGGTATTTTCAGAATGAATAGTATTTTATGAGTGATTGGATATATATAGTTATGTTGTGTGTAACTAATGATGCATAATTTTATTTCCGCTGCGATAAATATATATGTATATTGTGAATGTGATTGTTTCTGGATTCTACAGGTGCTGGTCGCCATTGGCATCTTCCGTGCCCTAGTACCGTCACGATTCAGGCTCGGGATCAGGTCGTGATACTCTCTTAGAAGTGATCATGGTACAGAATTTGTAAATAAGGATTTCAAAATGTTTTTTGATGAATATGGTATTTCACCTAAGTTCTCTACTCCTAGAACTCCTCAATAAAATGGGGTAGTGGAAAGGAAAAATCCCACATTGATTGATATGGCTAGAACCATGCAAAATAAGTACTCCTTGCTTAAGTATTTTTGGACAGAAGCCATCAATTGTGCATATTATATTTCAAATAGACTTTTTATAAGACCCATGTTAAATAAAACTCCTTATGAGCTATGGAATGGTAGAAAACCAAGGATCTTATATCTATGAGTATTTGGATGCAAATGCTTCATATTAAATACCAAGGATAATCTTGGAAAATTTGATTCCAAAACTTACATTGGTGTGTTTCTTGGATATTCTACTACTAGTAAAGCATATAGAGTCTTTAATAAAAGGACACTAGTAGTTAAAGAGTCTATGCATGTGACAATTGATGAATTAAATCCTTTTGAAACTAAAAAATATGATTTGGATGAAGTCACTAATATTTTTTGAAAATACTCATTTGAATGATTCATCATTTGACATTGATACTCATGTTGACTCATCCAAAGAAATCAATGAAATTTTTGAGAATCAACTTATTAAACTTAAGACCCCTCGAGGAGTAAATGAAATTACAAAAGATTGGAAATTTAAAAATGAGCATCCTAAAGATTTGATCATTGGAGAACCATCTAAAGGAGTTACCACTAGATCTTCATTTAAGGAGATAGTAAATAACCTTGCGTTCATCTTTAAGATAGAACCTAAGAACATCAAAGAAGCCTTAGATGATGACAGTTGGGTAGAATCCATGCAAGAAGAGTTGAGTCAATTCGAAAGAAGTAAAATTTGGACCTTAGTTCCTAGACCTATAGACCACCCTATCATTGGCACTAAGTGGGTTTTTACAAACAAACTAGATGAGGATTGTAATACACTAGAAAACACTACTATAAGAACATAATAACATAACTAGTTATCGGGCTGAGAACACTGGGATAATTAAGAAAAATTTTTGAACCTCAATTAGAATGCATTTATGATACTGTTCCGAAAAATATCGGAGTTAATTACATTGCCTGGGAAAATAGCAGTCCGGTTGACAGATGAATTTTTGATTCAAACCAGGGGTAAAGAATCATATATATATGTTGTGAAATTTTAGTGAAAAGGAAAAGTTGAAAAATGTTTTGGAACATTGAAAATTTGAATAATAGCAAAATCGTAAATTAGTCGAACTTTAGGGGTATTGTGGAAAAGCAACTGTCTGAGTTTCAAATTTTCTCCGAAACTATTTTTATAATAAAGTACAGATAAAAAGAAGCCATTTTAGTTCCCACTTTGAAACTTGATTCTCAACAAAATTAAGAGAATAAGTTACAAAAGGGAATGGGTCAAAGTCTAATTATTAGAAAGCTTGAGGACCTAAACGTAATTTGGCAATTTAACTTACTATATAAGCATGCGTTAGAGATTGTTGCTTCATCTTTTCTTCTTGTACTAGCTTTGGCCGAAATCTTCCTCACCATTTCCTCCACCAATTTTCAAGCAAAACCTAAGAAAACCTAAAGAAAACTTAAATCCAACCTTTGATTCTTTCTTTTCCATCCAAGAATTGCTTGGAGAATCAAAGAATTTCAAGAATCCTTTGGAAGGGAATTTCGGGCGGTTCATTATTCTTAGGTAACAAGTTGATTTCTTTGGTTTAATGATTGATTTAGATGTATTAGATGTTAAATAGAATGGGTTTAGTGTTAATTGGCATCAATTGATGCATTTGATAGATTTTTCCCAATTTGGAAACCCTAGTTCAAGTTGTGTGATTTGAATATTTGAATTAGTGTTAGTTAATGTTAATTAACCTTAGATTGTGTTAATTGGAGGCTAATGGTTGAATTATTTGTGATTGATTTGGTATAAAAAATGAAGATTTGGAAGAAGGCCATTTTTACCTCCTATAAGGATTTTGGTGAAAAATCAATTTTGCTAGCCATTTGGAAGGGTGAGGTGAGTTTAATATGCATCATTTAACATGTCTAATGAATTGGATTGATGATTGGAAACCTTCCCCATTTATCCTATTTTGGCCGAACCTTATAGTACTATTCATCCCTTTGTATTTTGTTTGGTTTCCTTCTTAATTCATATGCTTATTGTCACGACCCAACCTAGGTGCCGCGACGGTCCTAGGGTACGAGTGTTGCTTAAGCTATCAGTACCACGAAAAACCCAAATAATTGTACTATATGCCATATAATTCATGTAATCAGCTTAGATAGCTTAATAATGCTGCAGAAATTTCGACAGCATCTCCTCTATAATATGACTATGCCCAACTATAAAACATGTATATAACAATTCCAATATACATCAACACCAAGACTCAAATCAATAATCCCTTTGGATCTCTAATATCAACTCAATATATATATCTGTATATCAAATCATTTCCATTCATAGCATAACATATATATATATATATATATATATATATATATATATATATATCCATAGTATAATTTATATGCAAAACTATAAAGATGCAAACACACATATATATACATGCCACTTGTAACACCTCAGTTAAGGCTTTGAACTAGAACACTAAAGGGAAAACCTAGAGGGTTCTTTCTTTGTTTAAAAGTTCTATATTAATGCATGTTTATGTTTAAATTGAATGTATATGAATGTTTTAGGAAGTATTACACGTGTAAAAGTGCTTTAAAGGCTGTTAGGAAGAAATCGGGAAAAATTGAGTTTTTGGTGAACTGGGGGTAAAATGGTCATTTCACACCCCTTCGAGTTTTATGGAAATTAACATGATATTTGAAGGTAGAAAAGAATATTAGGGCATGAAAATGATGATATTTTATTTATTTGAAGTTTTGTTGGAGAATTAAACCAGGTAAAAAATAATTCCCGGCAAGCTGCTCGATTGAGGAGCTTCATTTGAACTAAGGGCAATTTGGTCAATTCCTTTGGAATATAGACTTATATGGTGTATGCAACCTTATGGTATCATTTTGGACTTGATTAAATCTAACCATTGGATGAAATGATGAAGAAATGGATGGTTGGATGGCTAGGTTTCACCATTTCTACTATAAGCCTAATGTATTGGATCAAGCCTTTGATATTTAGTTAGATTTGTCCTACCACTTCACCATTCTCATCTTCTTTAGCTATATTCACGAACCATTTTCTCTCTCTTCCTCCATCAATGGTTTGGCCACCATCCACCATCACCAAAACTTGTGATTTCTTCCATTTTTTTTTTTTATAGAAATTAGTTAATTCCATTAGCCTAAACACAATTATAACCTTAGATTCTAAGGAAAAAGAAGAAAGAGCTAAGAATCAAAGCTGTTAAGTTTTTGAAGTACTTTTGGTAAGTAATTAGTTTTGTGATTCTTTTGATTCAAATATGATTATAAGGTGTTCTTTGATGTTTATTAGTGTTCAAAACATATTTTGGATGGAAGAAATTCAAAAAGTTGGAATGAAAACCTAATAGGAAGAACTTTGAATCAAAGTATGATTTTGATGAATCTTTTGGTTTAAATGATGTTTATTTGATGTATTTAGTATGAATTAATGGTTAAATGATTGAAACAAATCCATTTGGTTAATGTTTCAATTTGGCCGAAATGATGATGGTATAAAATGATGTTTGATTTTGGTGTTTAATAGGTTTAAAAGGCTTGAGTGATGTGTATTTGATGTGTTTAACATGAATTGATGAATAATTGATGGAAAGAAATTCATTTGGAGGAAACCTTGTTTAGGCCAAAACTTTGAGGAGCTTAAATGATGAATTGCACTTTGATGTTTAATAGGTATATATGAATGAATGTTATACATTTGATGTATATAAATGTTGTATGATTTATTGGTGTTGAAAAATGGATGAATGGAATGGTTTTCACTTAGGTGGAATCATATAGACTTTGTTACTTTAAGGTGTTAGGCTAATGTAATTGAAGAAGTAAGGTTTGAATATTGTTTAATGGCATGAATAATAGACATGCACAAGTTCAAATGTGGAAAGGTTGAATGATATAAGTATTTGGAAAGCATACTTGAAATTTGATGTATGTTTAGTATGAAATATTGAACTAAGTGTTTGGAAGTTCTTAACTTAGCATCTTAATGATGAATATGTGTAATGTGAATGAAATATGATGATAGAAATGCATTTGATGCATAAAAGGTATGAAAAGTGTCAAGAGTATGGAATAGGGCCTTTGATGTAAGGTATATGTGTTTATGTATGTTGATGTGCTTTGGTATGTGTTTTAATGTATAAGGTATTGAGCATATGTCTTGCCAGAGTAATTTGGTTGTCATAGGGGAAAGTTCCAAAATAAGGGCTGCTGACGACGAGTCTCGGGCCAACTAGGCCTGCTGGGATAATTTTGGAAGTTTTGCTAGAGGTGAGTCCATATATATATGATTCATGCATTATTCATTCTTAAGTCATGCATTTATGCATATGAAATGATATCCTTGATTGAAAACCATTAATGATCCATTTTTGGGCAGTTTTGCTGAAATGACCAAAATTAGCGCTGCCGAAATGCCTAAAACTGGCCTAAACTATGATTTGGTATAAAATTCATTCTGAAAGGCTTTTTGGTATCAAACCAAGCCCAATTGTCTATTATATATATGGATTTATCATTTGTATAAAGAAAATTCCATGGAAATATTGATTTCAAGGCAAACCAGAAAGTGCCTGAAAAATTAGAAACGAACCCGTACGTGACAAAAAATTTGTCATTGAGCCAAATTCTTCCTTTGGACTTTATAATGTTATATATCATCATTTAAGTCATATTTGAGACTTATATTGATATATTCATGCTATATGAGACAATTGCATATAATATGTTATAACAGGACTACTTCGATGGTGTAGTAATAATCCATCGGCTGTGTACACAGATATATGCTATGACCTCTGCTAGGGAGGGGTAAATTCTCTATGCCATGGTGTGATTGGTTGGAAATGGTGTGATTAGGTAGAAATGTGAAGGAAGTGAAGTAATAGTTATTATATGATATGACATGATACAGACTCCTGTTATATTTTATGCATTATGGTTCATGATACGTATTTCATCATTCTATTACCAGTATTCATATTTACAGATCATTAATGGCTAGATGTGACTTTTTATGAATAATATTGCATACTCTTATATATTGATTCACTGAGTATAATCTTATACTTACCTCTCAGTGGTTTTATGTTTTCAGGACCTCGGTGAGGCAGTTATCCATTGGCTACATTACCATCAGCCTTGGATCACAGATGAATGTATTGAGGTCACTCCTATGTATAGAAGTTCGTTGGTATATAATGTATATAGGGCTTGGATTGGCTAAGAGTATACTGTTAAATGTGATCAAAATGATAACCAATTATGATGTGAAAATGTTTATGATTTACATATATGATATGAGTTATGAATGTAAATATTGAATTGTTTATTAAGTTGTGATTGACTAATGGAGGTTACAAGGAGATATATGTTTTATTGGGAGTGTAATTCTTATTTCTTACTCATAGCTTAAGTCAAATTTTTAAAGGAAACTCTGTCAGTTTTTCTGTAAGAATTTTATGATGTTTGAGAAAAAAAATTATCACCTAAAATGTATCACAGGTTAACCAATGTTTATAAAAGTAAAGTTAAAGTAAAAGCATGGGTTCTTCGAGGTACTGGTCGCCTTGGAATTACCCATACCATAGGACCATCATGGTCTAAAATTGGGTAGTTACAAATTTGGTATAAGAGCTAAAGGTTTAGTAAATGTGATGTTATATGTCAGTAATAGAGTATATACCAAGGAACATAGGAGTTTGTGTATCATCTAAGTTAGATGTTATTCTCGTTGTTTGAAATTCTACGAATCTGTAGTATGAATATTCTTTTATGTTATATTAATTGTTATTTATTTAAATATATGCAGATATATGTTGAGAAGTGTGAATAGGGGTGATATACCTGATATGGAGGGTCAGCATAGGGCAGATAGTGGAGAGGCTGAGGTAGGCACTGATACATCTATATAGGCAGACAGGGTTAGTCCTGATCCACCTAGATCAAGGCAACGTACAGAGGGGAGTAGTATTGGTGAGACTGCTTTGAGAGAGATAGGAAATGTTAAGGAGGAATCAGGAAATGATGCAGATGTTACAGGCACACACAGCAGCACAGGCAACTGCAGTACCACAGCCACCTCCACCACCTGTTCAGCCTGTTATACAGCCTGAGATACCACTAGCACCAGAGAGGGTGCTGGTTGAATAGAGAAGGGTAAGAAACCATAGAATCATACTTGAAGTTGATTTTAGTATTTCAGAGTTCCTGAAGTTACAGCTACCCACTTATGCTGGAGAGTATGGTACAGACCCCAGTGACTTCATTGAGAGGGTAGATAGGGTTTTCAGAAAGCTACCATATTCAGATGCCAGGATTATTGAGCTGTTAGCTTGTTATTTATGGGGGATGCTTCTTTATGGTTTGATGAGCATATTGATGCCAACATCTATGGTAATGACCCGATCACCTAGGAAGAATCTAAACAGAAGTTAATGGATGAATTTCTACCAATAGGAATCAGAGACAGAAACATTATGAGGTTTGAACAGCTTAAACAAGGAAATCTTAGTGTCACTAATTATGCTAGGGAGTTCAGGAGACTGAGCAAGTATGCTAGACAGATAGCACCCACAGAGGCAGACTTGATTGGTAGTTTAAGAGAGGTATGCATGCTTCATTGCATAGCATATTGTTAGCTGGACAGTATACTACTTTGGGACAGATCATTGATGCAGCTACACAGATGGACATTAAATATAAAGAGGAAAGAACAGAGAAAGATATAAGAAAGAGGAGCAGAGGGGGAGAGTTCCCTAGATATAGAGAGGGATCATCCCAGACTGGTATGGTCAGGCTTACTCAGAGGCAGTTTCAGACATCCTCAGTACAGAGTCAGAGGAGGAATGTTTCTAAGGGAGGTAGGATGAGACCACCTACGCCAGCATATTCTAAAGGATTCAGCAGATCAGTGCAGCAGATTCCAGAGATACCTCTATATGAGTATTATGGAAAGAGGTATGCTGGTGAATGCAAGGCTATAACAGGAACATGTTTTAAATGTGGGCAGCTTGGTCGTTATTTGAGGGAGTGTCCTATGAGAGCTCTAGAGCAGACTAGTTTAGTGGCATCTCAACCTACTGTACAGATAGGTAGAGGAGGAGCTGGTAGAGATAGACCAGCAGGACAGGTCAGCCTGCAGTACAACCACCAGCAGGGCAAGGTCAGGGAAGAGTATTTGCCATGACTCCATAACAGGCCCAGGGACTACATGACACTGTAGTAGGTATGGTTCCTATTTATGATATTGAGGCATACACATTGTTAGATTCTGGTGCCACACACTCTTTTGTGTCTTCTGTGTTTGCTAGGAAAATGGGGTTAGCTAGGGAACCTTTATTGATACCATTAGAGGTAGCTACTCCATTGGGAGAAAATATAGTTGTGGGCTATAGATATAGAAATTGACCTGTGAAAATAGCTGATAGAGAGTTACTTGTTGACTTGATTGAGTTACCAGAACTGAAATTTGATGTGATTTTAGGTATGAACTGGTTAACTGCATATAGGGCCATTATTGATTGTTCCTTGAAACAATTAGAGTTTAGACTGGATGGACAGGAAAAGTTTACTTTTTAAGGAGAGAAAAATAAGAAAATGACAAGGCTTATCTCAGCTATTCAGGCATAGAGATTGTTAAAGAAAGGGTGTATTGCTTATTTGGCATCAGTGGTGGATACTATGAAGGTACCTAAGGAGTTGGAACATATTCCAGTGGTACAAGAATTTTCAAATGTTTTTCCTGCAGATCTTCCTGGATTGCCACCAAAAAGAGAGATAGAATTTGAAATTGAAGTGTATCCTGGTATAGATCTAATATCCATTCCTACATACAGAATAGCACCACCAGAGTTAAAGGAGTTGAAAGTACAGTTACAAGAACTGCTTGACAAAGGGTTTATCAGACCTCGTAGTACACCATGGGGAGCTCCAGCGTTGTTTGTTAAAAAGAAAGATGGGACACTGAGGATGTGCATTGATTATAGACAGCTGAATAAGGTGACAGTGAAGAACAGGTATCCTTTGCCCAGGATAGATGATTTATTTGATCAGTTACATGGAGCCTATTATTTCTCCAAGATTGATTTGAGATTAGGGTACCATCAACTAAAGATTAAGAAGGAGCATGTTTCAAAGATTGCTTTTAGAACTAGATATAGACACTATGAATTTTTGGTGTTACCATTTGGGTTGACTAATGCTCCTACAACTTTTATAGATCTGATGAATAGAGTGTTTAAGACCTATTTAGATAAGTTTATCATTGTCTTCATTGATGATATTCTTATCTATTCTAGGAGTAAGGAGGAACATGAAGAGCATCTTAGGATCACATTGCAGATTTTAAGGGAGCATTAGTTATATGCAAAATTCTCTAAGTGTGATTTCTAGTTGACTGAGGTAGTATTTCTAGGACATGTTATTAGTAAAGATGGCATCAAGGTTGATCCTCAGAAAGTGAAAGCAATATCTAATTGGCCACGACCCACTACAATGACTAAGGTGAGGAGTTTTGTGGGATTAGTTGGATATTATCGGAGATTTGTTAAAGACTTTTCAAAGATAGTTGCCCCATTGACTAGGTTAACTCGAAAACAGGAAAAGTTTCACTTGAGTGAAAATTGTGAGAAGAGTTTCCAGACTCTTAAGACTTGTTTGACTACTGCTCCAGTGTTGAAACTACCTACAGAGACTGGTGCATTTGTAATATACTATGATGCATCTAGAATTGGCCTGGGATGTGTGTTGATGCAGGATAGGAAGGTAATTGCTTATGCTTCACGACAATTGAAAAAGCATAAAGCAAATTATCCTACCCATGATTTGGAGATGGCAGCAGTGATTTTTTCTTTGAAGATTTGGAGACATTATCTTTATGGGGTAAAATATGAAATATATACAGATCATAAGAGTCTTAAGTATGTATTACAGCAGAAAGAACTGAATTTGAGATAGAGACGATGGGTTTAACTGCTAAAAGATTATGATTGTCAGATTTTGTATCACCCAAGGAAAGCTAATGTGGTAGCTGATGCACTTAGCAGGAAATCTATAGCTAGTTTAGCACATGTGACTGTTACAGAAAAGCCTTTGGTGCAGGAGTTTAAGGAATTGGTAGCAATGGGATTAACTCTGGATTTTGAATTACAGGGCAGGAATAGGTGCTGATAGCACCATTTTAGGTTAAACCGTTATTATTGGATGAGATAAAGAACTCCCAGAGTAAAGATGCACGACTAGTGAGGATTATGGAGTTAGTTAGTGAAGGTAAGGCTCCTGAATTTATAGTTAGGGACAATGTATTGAAATGTAATGACAGATTGTGTGTACCTAACTGTGATGGGTTAAGAAGAAAGATTGTGGAGGAGATCCATTATGCTCCATACACTATTCATCCTGGAGTGACAAAGATGTATCATAATCTGAAGAAGCATTATTGGTGGCCTAACATAAAAGAGGACATATCTAAGTTTGTGTCAACTTGTTTAGCCTGTCAGCAGGTTAAGGTGGAACATCAGAAGCCATCTGGTTTACTACAAGAGATTCAACTACCAGATTGGAAATGGGAACATATAACTATAGACTTTATGGTTGGATTGCCATAGACACAGAGAGGCTATGATTCTATTTGGGTAATAGTGGATCGGTTAACTAAATGAGATCATTTTAGATAAGTAAACACCACTGCTACAACGGCTCAGTATGCCCAGCTACATGTTGATAAGATTGTTAAACTGCATGGTGTGCCATTGGTGATTATCTCTGATAGGGGTACTCAGTTTACTTCTAGATTTTGACAGAAATTTCAGGAGGCTTTGGGTACTAAGCTATATTTTCAGTACTGCATTTCATCAACAGTTACCACTCCACTATTGATATGGCACCACATGAGGAACTGTATGGAAGAAAATGTAGATCTCCTATCTGTTCGGTAGAACCTGGATAAAGACAGTTAGAGGGCCCTGATTTGGTTAGAGAAATAATGGAAAAAGTGCCCATGATTAAGGAGAGAATTAAGACTGCCTTTAGTAGATATAAGAACTATGCTGATCCTAAGAGAAAGGATGTGCAGTTTAATGTAGGTGATCATGTATTCCTTAAAATTTCTCCAATGAAGGGAGTTATGAGATTTGGAAAGAAAGGAAAGTTGTCATCTAGATATATAGGTCCTTTTGAGGTTCTAAAGTGGGTAGGAAATGTTTCCTACAGATTGGCACTACCTCCAAATATGGGACATGAGCATTCAGTTTTCCATATTTCTATATTAAGGAAATATGTATCAGATCCATCCCATATTCTTTAGCTACAGGATGTAGTGTTAAATGAAGAGTTAGCTTATGAGGAAGTACTAGTTGAGATATGTAACACCTCAGCCTAGACCCTTATAGGGACCCTTAGGGGAAAATTTTTCCTTTCTTTATAATATGTTAATATGATATGTTTATGCATGAAATTTATATTTATGCATGTTATATGACTTAATTTTAGGCATATAATTGGTTTAAAGTCAGTTAGGACTAAATCAGGAAATTTTAGAATTTTTGGTGAACGGGGGACCAAATGGTAATTTTGCAGTCCTTCGAGGTTTTATAAATTTAACAGTATATTTGAGTAAAGGAAAGAATAAAA
>CANXYC011950308.1:0-89755 GCA_948193065.1 Aleurites moluccanus | reverse complement strand
AAAATTGAGAGAATTTTCTCACAAAATTTATATTAATCAAAATTCTGAAGTATTTTTTACATAAATAGTTAGGTATTTATAATGACTAGATTACATGAAAACCCTAAGTTTAACTTCCTAAATAAGATAAATTTTCTAAATAAGAATAACTTTCTAAATAAGAATTACTTTCTAAATAAGAATAACTTTCTTAGATAAGGATAATATTCCTAAATACGGATAATTTTTCTAGATAAGAATAATTTCTAAATAAGATAAAAATAAAACTTAAATTAGTTTTGGGCTATAAATTAATACAAAACAGACTCAAAATTCACTAATATACTTAATTTTAATATAATTATATAACCCATAAATATATTATACTAAAACTAATTAGATAAAAATTGATCAAAATCTAATATGTACATGACCCTACTTAGGATCATATCATCAAGTCTCAATCTCAATTGAATAAGAACAAGTTTTTTGGGATTCTTGAAGGGTAAAGATAGTGGTTTGGTTTCCAATGGCTAGATGGGAATAAATGGTTGTGGTCTAGAATGGAAATGATTAGGAGAAGGCTTGCACTCTTCATATGGACTTTTAGTGGTATATGGTTTCTTGATTTGCTTATTCTTGGATCGAAGAGTGGTCATTTAAGGTCTTTTAAAACTATGAAGTTTGAATCTTAATCAAGTCAAATTGAAAAAAAAAAGACTGAAGAATTATTATCTAGTTTGATAGTATATGTCTTGTAATAAAAAATCTGCATTAAATTTTCAGTTTTTAGTTCTCTTAAGAAAATTTTACATACGAAACAAAGAAAGGAAGAAAAGAAAGAGGGGACATGAAGAATCAGTAAATGACTTGATCTTGCTAACAACTAATATTTTGAGGTAGCTTAAGGGGATTTACTTTGTGAAAGAAGAGATTCCCTTCACTTTCAGTTGTGGAAATGTCATCTTTTAACTCTTACCGATGGCGAAGAACCAAAAAAAATAAAAAATGCCTCAATGTTGTTTAAATTTTTAAATTTTGTTACTTTAGTGTTTGAACTTGTTTTTCTAAATTAAATGTTCGAACTTGCTAATTTTTATACAATATAATATTTCTAACAGGTTTTATATGTTAAAATGATTATATATCTAATTTTGACCAACAAATTTAATTAAATATTCTCTTTTTAAAATGTTATTTTCTTAATATCCTCTTTTTAAGATGTTATATATTTTTTTTCATTTTCTTTTTTTTTCTCCATTTTATATAGTTTTTTTTTTTAATTTAAATTTGTTTTCTAAGAAACAAAAATTTAAATTAAAAATTTTATAATTATTTTTTCTTATTTAAAAAAATTAATACTATTTTTTTCTGCATTTAAAAAAAAAATAAAATCCAATCATTAAATTAAATTTATTTCTATTTTTTCTATAATCATCAAATAAATTAAAAAAGAAAATAAAGCATTTGAAAAAATATAATAAAGAATAAAGAGAATAAGAAATAAAATAGAAAAATAAGTGATGAGAAATAAGGTATTCAAGTCATTTACTTTAGAAAATAAATGAGTAATATAAACGCTTTAACCTATAAAACTAACCCTAAAATATTAAAAAGTTATCAATTCAGACATTTAATTGAACAAAAAAACAAGTTCAAACATCAAAATAACAAAAATTAAAGAGTTTAAACAACATTTTTATATTTTTCTTAGAAAAAAAAAATGGCATCACTTTTCAAAGATAAAATATAACTTTAATTAAGTGATTTAGATAGGTTAAGTCCTAAAAGATATTAATTGCCTCAATGATCCATGATTACATGATAAAATTTAGAGAAAAGTACAAAAAAAAAATAAAATATTGTTTTTCATTTTGGGACCTGTTGAAATTTTTTGATAAAGTGAAATCTGAAATTTTAATAGTTAACACTTTGAAGTCTACAGCATTAACGCCGTCAAAAGCTGCTGATGTGGTACTCATGTAACATCAAAGGCTACTGACTTGGTTGACGGTGTTACAACTGTAAAACCCAAAATGCTAATTGTAAAAACCTCATACTTCTTTTTGTCAAAAAAATTTATACAATCCCCAAAGTGAAAATAGCCGCAACTGTAAGATAGTTTTTTTTGTACTTCCCCTAAAATTTATCCCACAGTACAAAGTATCAGCTGACAGTTATTTTGAAGCAAAATCATAATGCAGCTGACAATTATTTTGAAGTAAAATCGTAATGACGGTAAGATAACCAAAGATTAAACTAAAAATACAATTGATTATATTACATTGTATTACAACATACCAAACATGGCATAAATTCTTTTTATTTTGCTTTCGACATAAGCTAGTAATCCAGGAAACGGCTTAGCACATCCAGAAATAAGGAAAAGACAGTAAAATGTCTGAATTCTCAGAATCTTTGTATCAGATATTGAAAATTCCACAAATCATAATATTCATAAATTGAAGCACACATAAACAGCTACCTGATAAAGGAAATTTTAACCTATTTCCCAGTTTACATTGCATTACTATGTCATCTTTCTTCAGCAGAGCATTAAGTGGTCAATCCTTGAATTATGAAAGTAAAAATTTGATGTGGCTTTGACATACCATCTAGATAATAATAGCAGATGTAGCAGAACTCGATCTTTGGAAATCAAAGAGATGCGGATTTCCAGAAATCAATGGGCTTCCGTTGCTGAAAGTAAAAAATTGCATTTCATAACAAACATGAGAACTTGCATAACTATACTTACAGTTTATGTATACAACATGCATTCCCATCACCAGAAACAAATTTTTGTTTAATCAGGAGTGAGTATAGCAGGAATGCCTTTGAGGGGGAGGAAAAATCTTTTTTCTTTAATTCATCGGATTCTTACTTAGACTAGTATAGTTTTTGCGCATGTTTTTGATAGTGGATTCCATGGCATTTAAATAATTCTATTTTTTAGTACTTGGGTTGCATCTTGGTGCCTCAAGTTTTTTACTCCTAAAGAAAAAATTAAAGCAGAAAAGGACTACACCTGCACCCATGCACATACATGGAACCTAGATAGATTAGACTTTACTACCCACAACATCTAGTCCCAAATCTGGAAGATAAATGAGGGCAAAGGTAACTAGTTCATTACTTGAGCTGGTTAAAGCTTGACCTGGCTACTGCATAACCCAAACCCATCCAAATTGTGGAGTTGAGTCCCACTGTGCTTGTCTACTGTTTTACTTTTGTAAGAACAAGGAAACAAGTATCAGCAAGATGGACCTTGGGTGAATTTCAAGTGCTTGTCCCAGGACTGCTAAGCAGAAAGGTCTTTGATCCCTCAGTATGTATGTGGTAGTTGTTAAAATGCCCAAGTCTTGTGTTGGGCCAGAAGCCCCTGCCAGGCCCAGGATTTGGTATCTTTCCTACTCCAAATTGATTGCTGCCTAATTATTTTTCAGTTTTTAAATGGCCTTCTCAAATGAATTCAACATAATTTACCTGGGCAATTGGTATCTTTGCTCTCACTGAATCAATCAATGAAAAATCAATATCCGCCACAGTAATCCCTGTTGAGAGTTGATCTGCAACATAAAAATAGAACCACCTAAATTCATCAAAAGGGGCGGGGGTAAACCAAGTGCATAAAGCTTACACAACAAAAGCAACAAGCTGGGTAAGAAGAAGAAAGCAAGAAAATTTATAAATGAATATTGAAGGTCACTAAACAAGGTTCAGCAATGCAAATAGTCAGATTTGAGTTCACAATCTTGACTCTTAGGAAAGAGAGGCACTACTTTTTAAGGATAAGCAAGTGGTATTTGTGGTAGTACTAGACGTGCTAGTTCTCACCTGGCAATCTACCAACTACTGTTCCCCAGGGATCAATTATTAATGTTTCACCATAGCTTTCTCTTTTATCGTTATGCTTTCCAGCTTGAGCAGCAGCTATTACCTGATAATGCAAAAATTGCAAGCAGAAGTTGCAGGCCAAAACATTACATATAAGATAGATTGTCAGGGAACTTTGATATAATCTAAAACTATTCAATGAAGATAATGAACTATCACCAATCACATCAGTTTTTTATAACTGGCCAATCAAATTACTTGAAACTTGAAATAAAGGCTTAGTTCAGTTAAAATGAAAATGGCTTTCATACATAGCATTGAGTTTCAATTGCACGAGCTCGAAGCAGAATCTCCCAGTGTGCCTGACCAGTTATTTTTGTAAAAGCTGCAGGTACCAATAGAATCTGGCAGATAATGATATAAGATAAATCATTTATAGGTGAGATGCTAAAGTCTAAGTTTTACTAACAAGCTAAGGAATCAAAATATACCTGCGCTCCATGTTGGAACCTGAGCTGCTGGTAAAGCTCTGGGAATCTTAAATCATAGCACACTGACAGACCCAAGCATCCAGCTGGGCTATTAACTGCGACTACTTCCTTTCCTGGAAACATATATGAAATTGTGCCATTAGTAACACGAGAGGATAGAGTGTTCATAAGAGCAAGGAAATTTTATGAGTGCATCGATCACATGGCTAATTCTTATCAAGAGATATCTCCTAAGTCAGAGATAACCACCATGTGAATGCAAATACCTTGACCCAAGAAAAAAAAAGGATAATGAATTTTTTTCCAGACTCCAGATCATCTAGCATGCATTCCACATTCAGTTACAAGCATATAGACCAGTAGTCAACTTATATTCTCATATATTCACAAGATTCAATTAAAGAAGAACACACCTCAAAAAGGATTTAGAAACCTTTTTTTTTTTTATGTATATAGACATTAGGCTGGAAATTGTATGACAACAGAAAATTTTTCATATCACAGGGAAATCAAACTCATAGACAAAGAGCTTACCAGCTTCTGTGAAGCTGCTTTCTTTGTACACCCTTCCACCAGGAACATCTACATCAAACCTTCATTTAGAAAGAAAATTTTCATTCAACTTGCACTCTCGATTAAGATTATATCGCAGAGGTGCTAGGTGTATGTTCAAATAAAGTGAATTCAGAAACAATAATGTGATATAGAAACATCTATGTTGGATAAGCATTCAAAATCATCAACTCTTTTTTCTTTCTTGTTGGTTTTTCAAAGTGATGAAATTCGTCTGCTATTTGATATGCTATATAAAGCTGCAATGAACTTGTATGTTTCCAGAACGTTTCGTCCCATTTTCCCATGCATCAATTTCACATTCCACATCTGTTACTCTGACCATTATAAATTATTTTTAATCCATTCCTTCTTCCTCATGAGCCAATCTATTTCTGTTACGCCAACCAAAATTACCACCAGAACTTTTGTCACTATCACTGAGTGCCAACAGATGTATTATCATTTTTCAACTTTTTTGGTTTAGGAAAATTGCCACAGACCACTTGAGGAGGGAAGAGATTCAGGTTGCACATATTAATATATGATCCTTTTCCCTCTCTTTAAGTCTTCAAACATGCAAGAGCTATGGGATGCTCCATTTGCACATTGTGACGAAGCATGTGCTACTAAATATTAGTGAAACGTATGCTACTTAAGAAATGCACTAAATAAACCCAATATGGAGTTGACAATGCTTTAGGAAAGTAGTTTTCCAGAAACAAGTCATATTTGATCAGACACTTCAAGAAGATGTTCAGAGATTAAAAGCTTATGAATGTGATAGTAGCTTGTGAATGCGATAGTCAACAGGAGGTATGGGATAAGAATTTGATGAAACTTATAATTTAAAGCTTCTTCACATTTTTTTCTAAAAAGATCAGTATCTTCTCAAATAAAATGGGATGAAAACTATCTTCCTCGTTCTTTTTTATGAGAAAACCCATCTCCCTCCTTCAGGCAGGGTGGTTATGGTTTATTTATAAGAATGCAAATAAGTAGCTATTTCGATGTCTAAGGGTGTGAGATGTGTATGTGTGCATGAATATGGATTTGTGTAAGTTTGGTTAATAGTTTAACTGTTTCATGCTAAGCATAATTTCACTATCCAAACAATTCCCCAAGTGTATTTGGCCTACTAAACATGTAACAACCAGATGATAAATGTGCAAAGTGCTACATAACCTACACTTCAAAGCAAAAAGGACTAAGGTTTCAGCAAATTGTCACTTGTAAATCTCAGTGCAGTAAAGTACTTATACAAATGCTCAAAAAACAACGAGCAATTAGAAACAAAACCATCTTACAAGAACATTTTACGGTAAGTATTTCTAATGTTCCCATTGTCATCGATGATAACATGCGTGTTGCGTAGGTGTGCATCATCACATCCTTTTTCTTGGAAGCCACCAAGGGATAACCAAATGCCAGACTCTCTGCAATCAATAAACGAAACCCAATTACAAGTAACTAATCATTGGTATTATTCATCAACAAAAACTACAATGTTATATAAAAAAAAAAATTCCCACCTAGCAAGAGAACAATATTGTTGCAGGATAGGACCATCCAAAGGTTCAGCAATCTTTACGCTGTCCCCATCCTTAGCCCCAATAAAGGCAAAACTTTCTGGTAAACAGAGCAATTTTGCCCCAGCAGCTGCTGCTTCCTTTGCACATAAAATTTCAATCAAGCTTAAAACAAACACTGCACTAAAAAGCTAATTCAAAGCAATTTCCAAAGAAACAGAAACCAAACAGCCCCCAAATGATCAAATTACATTATTACAGTAATCAAATATGTTCCAGAAATAATTTTTTTTTGCAGATTAAGCAAGAAAGTCACATTGAGTGCGAGTTACTTTGACAAGGCGAGAGCAGGTGGCGAAATTGGCTGCGAGGTCGTTGATTGAGGTCATCTGAGCTGCAGCAACTCGGACTGAGGACGCCGCCGCCATGTCTGAAGCACGTGACTTAACAGTCAATGAACGAAAACGCAAGTGAATGATAGGAAAAGGAGGAGTCTTCGTTATTGCTGGAAAATGGGTGGAGTTGAGACGCACACAAAATGGCATTGTTGAGTTGGAGATGGTGAGGACAAAATAAAACGATGCCGTTTTGGTTGGCATCTTCTTCATATTTTTTCCCCTCTCTGGCCCTATTATTTTTATCTATTTGTAAATGTTTTTTTATTTAATATTTCTATATAATGCTCATAGTAAATATTTAAATCACAATTATGGTAAAATTTTATATTTTATTGATATAATTTATTTTCTTGAACGTGAATTTTCCCTTTCATCTAAAATAAAACTTTAAAAAAATATTTACTTAAGTTTATAATAATAAAAATTGTTCATCGTACTTTAACCAATCAGAAAATTATATTAAATTATTATTATATTTTTAATTATTATTTATTAATTATTACATTAAACATAAATATAGTATCTATTTATATATAATAAATTTGCATATATTACATATAAGGGAAAAAGTAATTGATATGTTATTAAATTAAATATATAATTTATAAAATAAATCACAATAAAATTATATGATAAAAATATGTGCATGCTTTTCAAAAATTATATTGTTAAAAAAAAAGACTAAAATGGCAATAGAAAATCTATAAAAAATTATTATCATTTGTTATAATTATTATCATTAAAGTATATTATATTTATATTTATTATTATAGAGTATCTATATAATTTTATTGTATTGCAAATGTGTGTATATATTATAAAAATCAATTATTAGATTTATTAATTATAAATTTAGAATTTAATTTAAAATGATAATATATAATTGTATTTAATTAATATTATATAATATTATATCATTATATTTAATAATAGTTTATTAATTAATTGATTGATCAATCAATCTTTTTATAAATTAATTTAGAAAAGTCAACATTAATTAATTTAGAATCAAATTACAAAACTGACAAGATGGTAAAATATGGTGAAAACCTTCTTAATTGATATTTTATTTTAAAATGAATAACTTGATATGATCCAATAAAAAATTTATATATATATTATATATATTTTATATTAATTATATTTTATTAAAATAATTAAATAGATTGATTCATTGGTTGGAGCCTGAGCTTAATTAAATTAAGCTAAATATACTTAAAAGTCAATTCATAATCTAAAACTATATTTATCTCTTGATAAATCTAGATGGTCCCCTTTATAAAGAAGTTTTTCTTTTTTCCTTTTCCTTAAGATTTATAAAGAAGTGAATTGGCATAAATACTATAATATTATTTCATTAAAAAAAATTACTTGTAGAAACTGACTCAATTAATTCATCTTGATATAGTTATATGTAAAATTCATTGTATTTCAAAGATCCATAATATAATCATATGAATTTAACTATCATTTGAATTCATAATATATATAATTTTAAAATTTATAAAACTAAATATTAAAAATTATAATACTAAAAAATTATATAAATTTATCAAAATTATTTCGATCTGAATAAATTTTCGTCAAAATTTTAATTATTTGATATTATTATATCTTAAAAAAAATTATACTAAATCAAAATAAAGCACAATAAATATTTTTAAAATGGAAAATAAAACAATAGAAATTTAGAGAAGGAAAATTCATAAATATGCAAAAGATGAAAATAAATGGGAAAAAGAAATTGAAAAAAGAAAAAAGAAAATAAGGAACTCTCATAGGGTAAGTTTTTTGTTTACTTTACTATAATAAGAAGAAAGGAAGATAAGAAAAAGTTGCCTCAATTGGAGGGTTTGTTAAAGGTCAAAGTCAAAAAACCTCCAAAAAGCAAAATAAATTATAAATAAATAAACCAGGGCAGTGAAAATCCAACTCACCCCCTCAAAAAGCCAACAAAGGAAAAGAATAATAATAATAAGCCCACATACAAATCAACAGAGAAGAGAACTCTCTTATCAATGGATTTCCAAAACGCAAGATTTGTAGTTTAATTCCAATCCTCTCTTTCTTTAGAACCTAAAAGGGAAAGAAAAACTATAACCAGTCACTCTCTCTCTCTCTCTCTCTCTCTAGATCTGCCTTTATGACAACCTTTTTACCTGTTTTAACATTCTTGTGTCTCCCCCCTTTCATTGATTCCCTCAACTAAATCCTTCAAATTTTTGGGCTTTTTTCAATTTAAGCCCTTGGATTGAAGGATTTCGTTTCTTTGTAGAGATTTGCATGGTATTTAAAACCCTTTTACCATTTTGTGTTTTTTTTAACCAAGATATTACATTTTGGTATTTTAATTCATAGTTTATAATTTCTTTATTAGACCCTTTATTTGTGTTTCTTTTGTTTTTATGTTTCTGATTGATGGTGTCTGCAGTTTGATATTTTTTACCCTATCCATGGACTTAAAAATTCACAAAGGTATGTTAGAGAATTATATTCATATGTTTTTTTTTTGAGTTCTTTTTATTATTTATTTGTGCATTTGAGCATCATATGATGCATTTCATCACATGCCCTTTAAAATTTTGAATTTTGATTGTGTGAAACTCTATATAATACAGATTCTGGGTTTACCCATTAATATGTTATGATACTTTATAACACAGCTTTATAGTGTCTAACTGTCTACATTGTTTTTCTTGTCCCAAAATTCATTGGTAGGCTGAAAATTTTCTTCAAATGCTGTGGTTGTTACGTAGTAGTTTAATTTGATTTTATTTGTGTTTCAAACTTGATATCATGTAGTTTGCGAAATGCCCATGAATTTGGTCGATGGCATTCATGGTGTTTTTATTTTGATTTTTGCATTAAAATGATTCTATTTAATTTGTACCTACTACCTAACCATCATTCTACTTGATATTTCTGGAGATAATTGAAGTTGTTATCATTTTGTTTCCTGCCTCAATCTCTTTTTCTTTAGTTTTGGCACATATCCTTTATTTGTTATCAATTATTCCTTTCTATTATGGTGTATATTTTAACATATGCCTTAGAAATCATACACATCAAATTGAGTAATGTTGTATGGTTTTGCAGATTAATGGTGTCTGCATTTATCCATGTGTGCTTGATTTCTGAAACTTCTGCTGTGGGGTTGGGGATTGAGGAGACACTAGAACCAAGATTAGCTTTTGATACTTATTTGAGGACTAGTTTGATTGCTGGGTTCTTTGGATGCGAATATGTAAGTTATGGTATCAAGTACACTGATGAGGATTGTTGCAAATTGTTGGAAGCCTTCTGTTGAGGGTGAAAATTCTAGTAGAACTGGAGATGCTAGTGGTCGGGCGGAAGGATTGTTGTGGTACAAAGATTCAGGACAGCATGTTAATGGGGAGTTCTCAATGGCGGTAATTCAAGCGAACAATCTATTGGAAGACTGTAGCCAACTTGAATCAGGGCCAATGAGCTTGCTTGAATCAGGTCCTCAAGGGACATTCGTTGGAATTTATGATGGCCATGGAGGTCCAGAAGCTGCTCGATTTGTAAATGAGCATCTTTTTGAAAATATCAAGAGTATGTTTTGTCACCCTTGATTGATGAACTTCATTACTCAAAAAAGAGCTCAAGTGCATTGTGTTTCATACTTTTTTTTTTGGTTGACTATGATTAACTGTGTGTTCCTCATATTTCCGTTTTATCCATTAGAGGTATATTACTTGTTATTTGTCTATGCTTGTCATTTAGAGTTACGTGCCATATTCCCATGCATAGTAATGGTTATAGTTTTGTATTTGGGTTGATCTTTGGACTATTTGAAAGTCTAAGAGGATGGCAATAACTGCTTCATAGTGATGGTTATTGCTTCACACAATGATTGCTGTCATTCTCCCAAACTGGTTATCAGAGGTTCTATTATTTGTCTATGCTTGTTGTGAATAGAATGCAATATTGCCACGCTTGGGTGACATTTTCTCGTTTTTTAATTCTCTCCACACATTTTAAAGAAAACATTCACAGTCCTGATGAGATTTGAAAAGGTTTTTCAGAGAATTTAGAACTTCTCAGAGTATATTGGACATTTTTAATGGCTATTTTCTTTTAAAAAATATATTTGTTCCAACTTAATGGAGTGTCTTTTTTTCTTGGGTAAAAGATAAAACTACAATTATGATAAAAACACCAAAGGAGGTGCCACCCTTGTATAAGCTTTAGGATTCTCCTTAGAAAGGACTATCAGCAAACTTTGACAAAAATTCCTTGTCATCTAAATATGAAGAATTTGCAGTCACTTCTCTTTACGCACATTTAATAATGAGTCCAATGCACTGGTTGATTGAAAGTTGAATGTTAATTAAACTTAAAAGATCCTCTAAGAATTTTTACAGCAGATGCTTGATCCCTTCTGTGTGTAAAGTGCTTAAGAACATCATGTTTATCCTTCCTTACTCCTTTGGCAATTAGTTCTCCCTATAGTTTTCATCCACAAGGATATCGAAACAATATCACTGTGTTTTTGAAGTAAAAGATCAGTGCAGTAAAATATGAGCATAATTTTTTTTTTTAATTTTCTTTTGTTCTCTCCAGTTTAGCTTTTCAATGTTTATATAGCTAATGCATATATTTACTGACTTGACAGCTATTCATGATGCAGAATTTACATCGGAGACAAATGGAATGTCTGCAGATGTTATCACCAAAGCATTTTTGGCAACGGAGGAGGCTTTTCTTTCTCTCGTACAGCAACAGTGGCAAAATATGCCACAGATTGCTTCTGTTGGTGCATGTTGTTTGGTAGGTATCGTATGTAGTGGGCATCTATACATTGCAAATGCAGGGGATTCTCGAGTGGTGTTAGGAAGATTGGACAAGTCTGCTAAGGAGGTCAAAGCTGTTCAGTTATCATATGAACACAATGCAAGCATGGAATCTGTCAGAGAGGAATTGCAGTCATTGCATCCCGATGATCCACTGATTGTGGTCTTAAAGCACAAGGTTTGGCGTGTGAAGGGTCTGATTCAGGTGACTTTTGAAGCTTTGCAATTTATAGGTTTCTTTTGCCTCTTTCTCATTTTAAATTGCTTATTGCCTGTAGCATCATTGCTTTTCATTCTATGAATTTCAATAGAACATTTTTAACTAAAGATAGAAATATATTAAATTTATGATAATCTTTTATGTCTGAATGTATTCCATCTGGTTTTTAGTGGTAAATTATATCACAATGCTCATTAACTATTTCAATCTTCCTCTTAAGTTCAAAAGTTTTCTACTTATTTATATAATGGCAGTTTTACTTTTGTTGTGGTAGCACTTAATATTCTGATAATGGTGATGTTTCTCAACCTGAATTGCCTCTGTCTTTAAGGGGTAGAAGATGATTTCTATGCACTCAATTCATGAGCTGATAAGTTATGAGTAATGTTATGTCAAAATTCTAGAATATGCGGAGTATATATTATGAATAGATAAGACAAATTTTAGGAATGAATTCGCTCTTCATGAATATATGTGCTTTAAGCATGAAGGGGTGATTTTAAGGATAACAGGAATGAGTTGAATGCAGAATGTAAGGAATGGGTTATGTTGTGAGCCACCTATTTGCACATTTAAAAAGTCAATTAAGAATTTCCAAAATATTTCAATTTGCAACTGTTTATAAATATATTGGAGATATGTGGTAAAATCAGTTCAGAGAGAGTTATTGCATTGTATGCACAAGTGGGGGGTCACTACTTACTCTGTTGATGGAGCTTTGCTACTTTTGTAGGTCTCAAGATCCATAGGTGATGCCTATTTGAAGAGGGCAGAATTCAATCGAGAGCCTCTATTGGCTAAATTTAGATTGCCTGAGCCCTTTGATGAACCAATTCTTAAAGCTGACCCAACGATTTCAGTGCAGAAACTTTGTCCTGAGGATCAATTTCTTATATTTGCATCAGATGGCCTATGGGAGCACTTGAGCAATCAGGAAGCAGTTGACATTGTCAGCAATTACCCACGTAACGTAGGATTTCTGTTTATGTTTTTTTTTTCCTTTTCTTTGTACTCCAACATATTGTGATTATGGGTATGTTTACAACCAAATTCAGGAAACTGTGACTTACAAAGCTATCCCATTTTTTTTAATGAAGAATTGCTTATAAAGCTGCAGAAGTACTAGACCTTTTTCTGTTCAATTCTTAGGCAATATGAATCTGGTAGACAACCTGAAGGCGATTCTACCTGACTACCTCTGAAGAAATAACCATTTATCTCAAATGATGGTCCTGGCTTGTTTCTTTTTTTCTTTGTTGGGTGGGGGTGTAGGGGATTTTATTCTTTCGCTGTTCTAGTTGCTTATCTTTATTTAGTGATGAATGGTGCTGGGGATATTTCATTATTAATTTTTTTTACATACGCTGCATTTTTGCCAAGTTAATTTGCTTTGTTTTATTTTATTTTTTGAACTTGCTTCTGGATAGACTTCAACATTCCATGTTTTGGCAGGGCATTGCAAGAAAACTTCTCAAATCTGCACTTTGCGAAGCAGCAAAGAAAAGAGAAATGAGATACTCAGACCTGAAAAAGATCGATCGTGGTGTGAGGAGGCATTTTCATGATGATATTACAGTTATAGTTTTGTTCCTTGATTCATATTTGATCAGTCGTAGCATCTTCCGTGGACCTCTGCTTTCAATCAGAGGAGGTGGTGGTATCTCTGGAAACGCCAGCACATAAATCAAGAGGTTATAAATACCTGATGCTTAATCTTCATTTCTTCATTTGTACTATGATTTTTTTTTTTTCAGAAAGTTTCAGGAAAGAAATTTTTTTCCCTTTGTCTTTTTATTTTTTTTCTTCTTCTTTTTATTTTTCTATTGTATAGACACGCTCCTTGGAAACTGACTTCAAGAAGTCATAAAGAGACCTCCATAGATAGTAGAGTTGATGCCTAGACAGACAGACAGACAGATGCCTCAGATAAAAGCCATTTTTAGTAGTTGTCTGGTTATTGGCATATGATACTTAGATGAGCTATGCCTCATTACAGCTATGGTTTTACTCATCTGCCTCAAGAACTATAAAGTAATATTGCCATTGATTCAACAAATGAAATATTATTCAGCTATTTGTTCATTGGTGTCTTTTCCATTTTCCCTCTTGTTTTCTTGTAGATATCATATGCATCAATTTATTGATAAATTGGGACCTTAATTATATAGTAAAACCTCTATAAATTAATATTTTATAAATTAATAATCTCTGTTATATAATAATTTTCTTCGGTCCCGACTTAAATCTATAAATTAAATTAATAATTTCGATAAATTAATATAATATTTTTTAAAAAATTTATACATAATTACATTGGTCTCATTTATATTATAAATTAATAATTTATCATTAATAATTTATCAATATTTTATATATAATAAATTATGATACTTTATTAAAATATGAGTTTATTTTTTTTTTTTTTTAAATTTAAATCTAGTTGGATATTATTTCTAATTTTTCTTATTGAATCTAAAAGATTTTGAGGTTAAACAATCAAATTTCGATAAAAATCTATGAAATGTTATTGATGCATTGAGCGAATAATTTTTAAGTAAAATTTATCATTAATTTATTATTATAATTCTTTTTAAATGCATGTAAAATATTTTTTATTATATTCATATAATATTTTATATATCTTATCTATCATAATTAATTTTTTAACACTTTTTAGATGAAAAATCATTATAATTATGAAAAATATAAGAGATTTTTTGAAATGATTTTGTCATGACCCGTTTTCGTGTTACGACGGTCCTAGGATACAGGAAATGTCAATAATGACCGGCATCTGTAAAATTCAGTATCACATGCAAATATCTATAATCATCAAATTATTAATCAATTTACTTAGTTGCTATTTATTCTGTCATTTTGTAATCTGTTTGTAATTATATTGCAATTGATTGTAACATTCATCATAACATGTCATATCATTACTCATTCTCCATTATATATCATACATGTTTATAAACTAACTAAACCATAGGTAACCCATAGAGCAGCTAGATCATGAATATACAAAAATTACTGTGTTTAATATAATTACATTGCTATAAACACCGCAGAAATCCACAAAGAGTCAAGAATTGAGATTCTGCCACTTACTCTGTACCTGGAAATGGAAGACAATGAAAATGGGTGAGTATATAAGATACTCAGTGAATCTAATATGCATCGATCATAAATATGTATTGGATCATCAATAAAGGATAAACAGATAAAATAATAAAGACAGTCTGCTTAATAAAATCAGAATATATAATCAAATACAGGGAAATGATAGTAAAGTCAATACTCATATCAATGGAAGTATATAAGATGGGTAAGACAAATATAGGGCCATGAAATGCATAGAATATGTATAAAATACATAATCAATCTCATACCAATAAACATAAGACTGATTAGTTTTATGGTTAGAACCGTAAACCCTTCCCAGTTAGGGTATCATAATACAATGTGCACATTACCAACAGTATGTACCCACTATCCTATTTGAGCGGCAGCTCTGTCAAACCACATCAGAGTCAATAAAAGTATGAAACAAGTCATTAGATACCATTATACAACCATACCAAGTATCAATATCTCAATATCAATTAATTCAAGTTGAAATTTAAACAATGGAATAACAATAACAAGTAGATATACAATGACAATAGGTTTGACAATTAATAATGGAATGAAACATAGGTTGGTCATACATGAACAAAAGGTTGGCACAATTGGCATGCCAATGTCATTGGTGATGATGACATTCAAATGGTAGGCCTATTGATAAACAAGTGATAGGCTTGTGATAAAATGTACTAGGCATTTCATCAAACACTTGATGTGCAACAAAGGATGGACAAATTGACAAGGTTGTGGTGCAACTCCAACATTGCCCCAATATTCAACAACAACTCACAAACAAAGAAATACAATAAGCATTGATTAACTAATAAACAACATCATATAATGGATCAAAGATGGTATGAAAATCAAGTGAAATACAAAGCAAAATTCAAGGCATGGATAATGAAATTAGGTTCGGCCAAAATGGAGGTTCCAAGGTAGGTTTCTAATCAACAATTTAACACATAAGACATGTTATTTGATGCATATTAAACTCACCTTATATTTCAAATAGTTTTGGAAAATTGATTTTTCACCTATTGCTTCAAATGAGGCAAAACTCACAACTATGACAATCTTGATTTTCTACAACAAATTAACCACAAATAATCCATCCATTAGCCTCCAGTTAATATATTCTAAGATTAATTAACATAAATCAATACAAAATCCAATAACTAATTCAAACAATTTAGGCTAGGATTTGGAATTTAGGAAAAAAAATGCTCAAATGCATCAATTGATGCAATCAAACACAAAACTCTTCTAATTCATCATTTAAATTAACCAAAAAACTAAACAAATTAATTTCTTACCTCTTGGTGATGTTCCACCTGAATCCCTCTTTCAATTGTTTCTTGGTTTGCTTTGAATTTCAAGGCAAGAAATGGATGGAAAATGGAAGAAAAATTGTTGGATTTAGGTTTTCTTTGATTTTTCCTTCAGAAAATTGTATGGAAATGGAAGAAGAAATGGTGGTGTTGGTTCGGCCAAGGCTTGGAATAAGAAGAAGAAGAACAAAAAATGGCTAAGACATGCTTATATATTAAGTCATTAATGATAAATTTTATTTTAGTCCTTCAACTTTTCATAAATTATACTTTTACCATATTTTCTTCTGGAATTTATTCTGACAATTCTATTGAGAATTGTATTTCAAAGAGAATTGTATTTCAAAGTGAATTGTATTTCAAAGTGAGAATTCAAATGGCTTATTTTTATTTATACTTTATTATAAAAATAGTTTCAAAACCATTCTGAAACTCAGACAGTCCAATTTCTACTATATCCCTCAAAGTTTCATTTATTTATAATTTTGTCATCACTTACTTTTTCAGTGTTCCTAAATATTTTTCATATCTTTCTTTTTACCATAATTACACATACATATATATGATTCTTTGTCCCTTGATCAGAATCAAAAATTCATTTATCGACCGGATTGTTATTTTCTCAGCAGTGTTTTCAACACCGACAATTCTCGAAAAAGTATCTCAACCGTGTTCTAACTGTGTCTCTAAAATTATTTTTAGACATTTCGATGATTTCAAACTAAAAACTGAGAATAATTACATGCATCTAAGATAGGCTTTCTAGGGCATTACAAATTTATATAAAAATTATTTTAAATTTAAACAATTATACTCACATATTTTTTTTTTACTCTTTATTTAATTTATATTTAATTTTTATATATTTTTATGTTGAATTTATTTAATTTATATTCAATTGATAATATATATATATATATTTTTCATTTTAATTAATTCATATTCAATTTATCGCATATTTTTTTTAATTGATTATAAAATTGATAAAATACTAATTTTTTTAATTAATTAAATATTATTTATTGAATTGTAAATACTCTCTTTAAATTAATAAATTATTAATTTATTAATTAATTAATACATATTTTAATTAATAAAATTTATTCATCCTAACATTATTAATTTATAGAGATTTTACTGTATGTAGTTGCCTATTTATGCTACTTTCTCTTGAATTAATGTTTCAAAGCAGTGAGCTTGTTTTGTGAAATTGTAAATATGCTTTGGAATTGTTTGTTATGTTTTGTTGTTTTATTTGGCTTTTTCCCTAATGAATCAGTTCATCTCAAACATCATTATGTATTAAAATGATAATTCTACTCGAGAATGTGTTATAGTTTTCTTGAATTATGTAATTATATACCTTCACTCTAACAAACCCATCATTAAATCAAATAATGTAATTTTGGATTATTATAGTCAAAGAAAAATTCATTCACTGATTATAAATTAATAAATTTTTTTAAAAAAATCTAATATATACATTTAAAAAAAAAAAAAAAGAAGTGCATAAATGAGTTTTATTGACTATAATTTCAATAATTCATACTATTTTTATTTCACAATATACGTCTTAATTGTAAAATATATTATTATTAAAAAAAATAATTTATTTTAACTTTTTTAATTCATCTATTATTATTTTATTAATTTCTTTAATTTTTTTTTACCTTTTTAATTTTCTCACAATTTTTTATCTCTTAATTAATTTTTATATTTTATAATATATTTTAATAAGGATATTATTACCAAATTAAAATAAAATATTATTTGATTTAGAAGACGAGATAATTAAATGATATATATTAAAAAAAAATTAAAACGTTTATTGTAAAACATGATGAGTATTATAAAAATATAATATAATACTTAAATATTTTTAAATAGTGATTGATAAATTAATGGTGAATTTTAGCTTTGCCATGAATAAAATCCTATATATAAAGCTAATACACAAATTATAATAAATTTCATAATTTCATAATAAGTTCTTTGTTTTATCATCTGTAAGCATGCATTTGTGCTACACAATAATTTATCTCCCTCTCTTTTTCTAAACTCTTGTTTTCTAGAATTCATTCATCAACTATTTTTGTTTTCAAAATAAAAGTCATGATTATGATTTTCAATGGCTCACATCATATATATAAGTTTGCATAAAACATTTAAAAATTAGCATTTAGAATTTGAGATTTCAATTGCTGATAAAAAATTTTGTTTATTTAACATAAAAGGGTCGATTTAAATAAGTAATTTTTTATTTAATATTTTAACCTCCAAGTAAAAATATCATTTTTCAATTTATTTATTTAACTATGAAATTTTAACTATTAATAATATTTTAAAATTTAATAATAATTATTTAAAATTATACTATTGGATCAATCATTCGTTATTAACTATAAATAGTTAAATCAAACATATTTAAAATTAAATATATTAGTAATGTAGTCAAGAAGTTCCCCCAAGAATTGAACATTCAAATAGCCATTTTTATGATATATGCGAATATTTATACCATTGGAATGACATTTATGGTATGTTTATTTTCCTTATGTGTTCTAAGCCAATCATATAAAACCACGAGGACTTTTTAGTAACCAACCATAAAATGTGATCTCCGAAGCCAACCGAAACCAAATATGGCATCAATCACAGTTAGTTACTTCAATGGTTGGTCACCACTAAAGTCTTCATCACATTTCTTTTTTCCTTTCCTTCCCAACAAAACTGCAACTTTCCCAAGCACAAACACCAAATTATCATCTTTTTCACTTCAATTTCCACCACTAATTACTTCTTTTCAATCTCTGAGGAACCCAAGAGCTGCTGCATCCATGGCTACTGGGTAAGCTGCTAATGATTTTGCTGGGTATCTTAGTGAAGGAAAAAAATAAAAAATAATGACAACCCATTTTCTTTTCACTTGATCATTTTCTGGGAAATCAATCAAAAACATTAATTGATGACAGTTTTTCATTTTTCTTTTAATGGGTTTTGAAAAATTCGAAACTCTCTTTCTTTACAGAAATGTGAAAGAGGTTCTTCCACCTGCTTTAACTTCTACTTCAGACCCACCTTCTGTCTTTGATGGAACAACAAGGTATGGTCTAGTTTTGCTTCACTTGCTTGCAAATTTGTTATCTATTATTAACTGTGTTCTGAGATATTTGCACACTAAGTGTTTGATTTTTGAATTCTTTATGGAAACAAATTGTAAATTATCTTACCCTTTTTGTTGTTTAAGATTGTACATATCATACAGCTGCCCATATGCACAGCGAGTGTGGATTGCTCGCAACTGTAAGGTTGTTTCTTCAACTTTCCATTACTCGGGATTTAATTATTTTAATCTGTACATCAGTAATATTTTGAATGTTTACTTTACACTGTTTTGGTGTATGATGACATTTTCTCTTAGGAATTATTAACTACTAAATTTTAGAAAATGTAACAACTCAACTCTAGCCAAATGGTCGACTGGAGATTCTTGTTCTAGAGAGTACAGATGGCAAAATTTCATAAGTTAATTTCTTTCTTTTAGTGTGTTTTTTATATTTTGTTTTATGCTAATCTTAATCGAATTGGGAAAGCAGGGATTGCAGGACAAGATAAAATTGGTTCCTATTGATCTGAAAGATAGGCCTACCTGGTACAAGGAGAAAGTCTACCCTCCTAATAAGGTGAGGTTATGTGAAGGCCATTTGCGTACTGATGTATTCTGATTTCTCATATATACCATTGAAGGCAGCAGTGCACTAATCAGTCCTGGAATGTAAAACGAAAAACATTAGCACTACTGTGCAATAACAATGACTATTGCTAATCAATAACATCTCAAGTTTCATCTTTTTGGTTAAAAATCAATTGGATGATTTTATTCCATGAACATCCAAATGCCCGTCTATACAATTGCTTGGAGCTTGTAGGTTTCACTTCATGCTGGCCTCAAAACTACTTCTGATTTGGCTATATCATTGCTTAAACTAATTGGCTTTTTTGTCGAATAGATGCTTTTTGCCTTTTTGGGATTGAGAACTTCTGAACTAATAAAATATTATCTGGTAATTATATATAGAGATGAAAGGTAAGGCGAGCAAATGTTCAAGGGTCCTACACCATTTATTATTGTTTTCTCCATTCTGGATTGTTTATGCAAGGTCCTTGGGCAGGTACCATCACTGGAACACAATAATGAAGTCAAAGGAGAGTCTCTCGATTTAATTAAATACATTGACGGTAACTTTGATGGGCCATCACTTTTCCCCGATGTAAGATTCATAGCATCCTTTATTTCTTCTTCTTCTTCTTTTTTTATTTTTTTTATTACTTATTTAAGTGAATAGTTAATGTTATAATTCATAGGATCCTGCCAAGAAAGAGTTAGCAGAAGAGCTGTTTGCTTCCACTGACTCATTCTACAAAGCTCTATTTTCCTTATTCAAAGGAGATGAAAATGAACCCGGTGGGTTCAATATCTGCTGCCTTCCTATTTCTTGATTTACTATAAACTCAAGTAACGTTATGACAGTGATGAACTGTCCCCAGGTGCTGCACTTGATTTCATTGAAACTTCTCTTTCCAAATTTGATGATGGGCCCTTTTTCCTAGGCCAGTTTAGTCTGGTAAGGATAAAAAGTAATTCTTATATATCTTGTGATATTGATATCTGCTTTCCACCAATTTCTGGCAATCTTGCTTGAGTTTTGAATTTGAATTTTGATCAAGGGTTGGATAACACAAGGTCTAGCAGTGAGAGATCATAACAATGTTTTTAGTCTTTAGATCTAAAACCTATTTTATTGCTTGCACTGAAATTGATCGAGTGAGAATTATGCTCCATTTTCTATAGGTGGATATCGCATATGCTCCGTTCATTGAAAGATTTCAGCCTGCTTTGTTGGAAGTAAGGAAATATGATATCACTGTAGGAAGGCCTAAGCTGGCTTCTTGGATTGAGGTATGACAAAACTGCCTAATGTATTTTTTATCCTTTGTCTATTTCCATTTTGAATTTCACATGCATTTCTGTTTCAATAGGATGTATGTATTGGTAACAAAGATTTGGAACCTAATACCAAGGCAATATGTTGGTACAAAAAGTGGTGGAACAAATAGCATTTCTATCCCATGATAAGTTACAAGGAATCTTGAGTACCTATACATCGGTTTATGAAATCTTTATAGGAAAGTATATATTTTGATTACATAAAATCAAATTAGATCATATATTGCCAAATAATTGATCAAGCAAGATTGGTTTGAGTAAATTAGGAATCAATTGTCTAAATAATACCTTTTACATTTTCATCATAAATATGGATTTTTTTATATTAATTTATGACCATGGCCTAACTGTCTTCTCATCATATTTGCGTTCATGTTAGAAATTTGACAAATAGCTTCTGCTATTTCTCTTTAATAGCTTCTTTGATTTCTTTCTCCTGTTACATCACATAGGTGAAGTGTAGACAACAGATATGTATGTACATGTAAATTTAGTGTTCTAATTTTAAAGCATTATCATTGTCAATGGCACACTTAGCTAGATATTTGATAAGTTGTTATTTTCAATATTGTGATACCTGTGTAAGTGTATGTCTTAGAAGTAAAGGAAAAGGAAAACTAAAGTTCCTTGATGGCATTATTCTTACCAGTCTGTAATATAGTGGATCAGGCAATGAATAGCCAATTAATTATACGTAGTATATTCTAGTCAGTTAAGTTGGAACTTGTATTTGTAGCATAAGGGAGGAGGCTGCAATAACATATTTCAGGAAGAATATTGAATTTCCATCCAACTTTTCCCTCCAATGCTTTTCATTGGAATCAGAACTTTCTTGTAAGTATTAAAATTATAGTTTTTGATGTCTCAACTCAACTAGTTAAATCTGTGTCTAAATTGGGTGGGGCAAGTCACACGAATCTTTTCTCTTCCAAGTTCCCCCTCCTCCATTTCTTCTGTTCAGGATCCAGCATTCTTTTTAAGTATTCTCGTTTTGAGTGACTGGACAAGGATGGATTTTTTTTCCCTGCATCTGGTGAACATTTATTTTATTATGTGTCAATTAAAAAATGGTAAATGTGGATTTTATTTTATATATTAATTATTTACTTGTGATTACATCATATATTGTTGTTCTGCAGGAGATGAACAAAAATGAGGCTTACAAGCAAACCCGGCGAGATCCAAAGGAGTATGTTGAGGGATACAAGAAACGCTTTTTGGTAATTCCTGTTTCTGTCTACTATATAACAACTAGAAGTCGGAATTGCCTGAAACATTGACTGGAGTAACTAATTTGCTTATTTGATCCAATTTCTTTCCAGGCTCAGCTTTGAGCTCTGTCATTTACACTCTCCAACCATGAAATCTGATAATAAGAATTTTCTTATAACAGCTCTCAAGGTTTTTCACTGTTTCATCTATATATAATTATCTTCATGTTTAGTACATGTAATTTGAAAGGACTTGTGCCATGTTTTTGGATGTTCTGTTTTTAAGTCGTGGAAGTGTGAAATAACTGGTCTGTTCTGATATCGATAAGCAATTAAGCTTACTTAGAAATTTCTATCATGAGCTTCTACAGACTTCAGCATATAGAAGAACCACATCAAACATCCTGTTTTCCTTGGCTTGTGCAGCATCTTCTTTTGTTCAAGGATGATAATAACGACATAGCGTGTGATTATTTCACTTTAAACAGAGAGTTAAATTTATCCTCTTATTTCTCTGAAGCCAAACATTCTAGTCGGTGAACTTGTCACATATGTAATTGTCTAATGTATGGTAATATTTAATGCCAGTAGATTTAGCACTTCAATAGGTTAGAATTTCAAACCAAACCCTGAAATCCCTCTTGCAGAATTAAAAAAAATAATAATAATAGAAATAAAAATAACTGAAGAATTCAGTGCTCATAATACTTCCTGAAAGTAACTTGAAATTGTAAACTACAGTCACTAAAATCAATCAATTTTGAGAGCTTTCTAGCTGTGTGACACTCGCGTAGCATCCATGCCTGAAAAAAGTGGCATCATAAAATCGTATCTGCAACAGCAAGTAGCTTAAATGCACGCACAAAAAATCCAGAAAAATTAAGATCGCTTAATCCTCCATTTGGTTTACAGATTAGACTGAATGATAATTTTTCTCCAGCTTCAGCAATTAGGTCATTGCACAATGTGTTTCTATTGGGATCCACACATTGCATCCACAATACAGAAGGTCTAAATCAGCCATCAATACCACCATTGACTTTGAGCAAAAGAATTAAAAAAGGGAGACGTTGGGTAGATATCTATATATATTAACATTTCTCCAGCTTATCAAATCAACTGGGCCTTCCGAGATTTTCAAAAAACTCAGAAACCCATAGAAAAACCCCGGTATCATTATCATCTCAACCCAAACAACTGCCAATCAAAAGTAACGTAAATATGTCGAGTTTCCCAATAGATGAACAACCACCCCTTAATCAACCAAATATATGAAGACTGACTCCATCTCTGAGGGTAGTCATCCAAAAGGAAACCTTTGATGCATCATGACCTCATCCACACACATTCTTTGCAAGGAGCAAATGCACACAGTAGGCCAATGAAATTTTACTTCAGCAACGCTCTCCATATTTTACTCATATACACGGCAAAAGACCATACAGAAAGACCTGCAGAGATATAAAGCAAAACGACACCAGAAGCAACCAAAATCCCTGGTCCTCCAAGACTGCAAAACAAAGAGTAGAGACAAAGAGGTGATCAGATATTTTGGAGAATGATTCAATGTCTTCTTTGAGGCATCCTCTCCAAACTAAGGAGACTGCATCACAGTAGCAGGAAGAACAATATGGGAAGAAAGTTAGCACGGACCTGCTGTCTCTGGTAGCCAAGAGGATGGTTAGTGCAGTCATCTGTGTAGCAGTTTTCCATTTTCCCAAGTTATTTACAGCAACAGCCTGACAACACATTGTTCTAAGATATAAATTGCAGCTAAGAGTGAAGTATTTTCTCTGGAGGAAATTCCATCCAAAATCATTGATATGTTTGTAAAGACAAGACGAGTCAGTGCAATAGTAAACAAACCTCTAAAAGTTTACTGTTCTGTGAAGCAGCCCATTCTCTGACTGCAGACATGGTTATCTACAAATAAGTTGGAAATCAGTTTGTCAGGACAAATATTATAACCTCAAATTATCAAATGAAAATAACTGATAATGTCTCAAGGGTAAAAAACTGGATAAAATAGTCTGCATCAAAGGAGAGTAGAACCGATATTGTCAAATAAAATACAGTCAAAGAAGTGGACAACTAATGTGCCAAAAAAAGTGTGTACAACTAGGGAAAGACTGGCAAAATGACACCAGCAAAGGCTTGAATACTGGACTAGTGGCGTGTAGAGGAGGGAGAAAGAGATAATAAACATAACAAAATGAAGAACACAACATATAATTCACCCATGCAAGGCTAATCCATGATTGAAAAGATCCTGCTATATAATTCAACACAACTCCAAGACAGACAAAGCCAATTAAACATTGCATAAAGCTAAAACACTAACGAGGTCAAGGGAAAAAACAATTCAACTCCAGTGGCAAGCCGACCAAAATGGGACCTTACGGTATTGCAATTGTGGAGATAAAATAAACAATATTACCTCCCGACCAATTATCGCAATAGAAGGTACAGTCAGTAGCCAAGGCACTTGTCCAAAGATTGCAACTTCTGGAGGTCTAGTACACAATAAGACCAATGTGGCAGCAACCATGAGCTGCATGTAGCCAGCATAAGAATTAAATAAGAACTCTTGAATCATTATTACGAGCTAAGCACCATAAAATGATAATTCAATTATTAGGCTCAACCAAAAATTTAAGCTTGTCCAAGAAGAAGCACATACTTTATCAGCCACCGGATCCAAAAATGCACCAAATGCAGAGCCTAACCTCATCTGAAACACATTTAATTATTTACTTCAATTAATTACATATGAATGCCAGATCTAACAAAATAAGAAATGCGAAGAAATACTATTGAATTGGATTTCACTCTTGTTTGTTCAATAAAATAAAAGAAGTTATACCTTTCGGGCAAGGTACCCATCAAGCCAATCAGTAAATGCTGCAGCAATGAAAATACTTGTTGTAACAGTTCTCCCCCACCAACTATCCAGATAAAAAGCTAGAGAGCAAAAATTGGTGTGTTAGTCCCCTCAAATGCGATTCCATTAAGAAATAGATTAATTTCTATTTAATCCCTGAGATTTGTCGAAATTAACGAAGTGATCTCTCCATTTTGAGAAACTCACTATTTAGTTCTTAATTTTTGGTTCTGTCAAACGAATTGGTTTTTTCGTCCAGTTTTTTTTTTACAAATTCTGTTAAAAAAATTAAAAATAAAAAAATAATTTATAATACCTAAAATACTTTTCTTCTTACAAAATGTTTTACTTTTGGTAGAATACCCTAAAATGTCATTTCTTTCATTTGCTTTCATTTAAAAGATTATAACCAAATTTCTAATTTCATTAACAAAGGAAATTTGAAAAAAAAAAATTAAAATAACTAGGGCTGGGTAATAAACGATGGCTCACGATAGATCATGAGATGGCAAGAGCTTGCGCCGGCAATGGCGAGTTCTTGTTCTCAGTTGTGACATTCTAATGAGTTCCTCCACCCAACGCCAACCACCATAAATAACAGGTTACAATTGGGCCTTTGTGAGCCAACGCTAATCTATATTCACGAGTTCCACTTAAAATTAGACGCACTCCACTTGAACCCAGACACCGTCAATGGAATTGAGCTTCCATGGTTACAGAGTTTGTCTGGTATTTCTTGATTAGTAAGTTCTTTGTTAATTTTTGGTCATCTAGTTTGGTTTGTTAATTTCACTAGTTTGGGGCAATTTTGCGGGTTTGGTTGGTTAAGGTGGGGGCAACAATGGGTTCAGGGTTGGAGAAAGAGCTTCCTTCTTGGTGCTCGCGTCTCGCTTCTTCTTCAGAGGCATTGTTGTTGTCGTGGACGGCGGAGGAGAAGGTGGAGCCAATCCAAGAGCAGAAGAGGCCAATTCACGTGGTCACAACATGGGTCCAGCGACAACCACCGAAGGTCAAGGCTTTTATGGCAGTGGTATCAAGGATGGCAGCTTTCGTTCTCCTCCAGTTCATCGTACATGACCATGACAATCTCTTCGTGGCTGCTGAGGGTGTACACTCCGTCTATTAGGTTTAGTTATTTTACTAATGTGAGCATAAGTGTGACTGTTGTTGAAATTTCTTGGTTTTATATTTTCTTCTTTGACAAATCCATACCTTAAATCTAGCAATTAAATGTGTTCTGTGTTGAATGTGTAATGGGGAAACCTTTTCTGGCTTTTATGAGTTGTCTCTTTTTTTTTCTTTTTTTTTTCTTTGAATGGCATAATGGGAAAATTTAAGAAAAACTAAAGGGTATTTTAGTTTTTTTATTCATTTTTTATGGTATAATGGACGGAAAGATTAATTCGTCGACGGATTCAAAAGTTAAGGACTAAATAATGAGTTTCTCAAAATGAACGGACCACTTCGTTTATTTCGATAAATCTCAAGTAATAAGTAGTAATTAACCCTTAAGAAAATGGAAGTCACTCAAGACATCTCATTCCAAGATTTCCATTCCAATTTTCAATTGAAGAAAAGCTAAATGAGGCTCGAAGATAATTTTAACAAGTATACTCATAAACATATTTCATTTCCGCCTGAAATAAGTTGAACTAAAGTACTAACATAAAAATGAGATATTATTATATTCTAAAACATAACTTTCGTATGTCAAAGGATAGATATAAACCCATTCCCGTTTCCATTTCATTATTAAGACGAACCAAATGACCCCTAAAGGGAGTGTAGGGAAGCAAGTTAGATCTCACAAATACAGATCCAATACAGAGAGATCATACAAATATTTTAAAACGCCAAATCATATAGTAATGCCATACCCTGTATAAACCCAAAATAAAGATTTGGAATTAATTAACTTCATAATTTTTTTTTTAATCAAGAACAAAAATAACATCAATCTCAAATAGGGTCCTCATTGAAAAGGATAATTAATTATTAAGATTTGCAATAAGATGCCAAATTTTTGCTATTACTGAATTGAATTTGGATACCTAAAACAAAAGAAACAAAGAATGCAACATTCAAATGCAAAAATCAAACTATAAACACCATAAAAATAGTTAAAATACATCTAAAAAAATTTCCCATAAAAAGAACAACTAAATAGAAACAATTGCACCTCAAATCAAATAATTAAATGAATCAAAATCAAATATATATATATAGAGAGAGAGAGAGAGAGAGAGAACGTACTGCTAATGAGAAGCGGCACAGCAGCGACGCGGCCGAGGGTTAAAATGGTAGGCAGCGTAAGCAATTTAGAATGGGAATCCTCTCGTTTTTTGTGATTTTGCAAAGCCGGCGATGCGGGCGCCGGTTCCGCCGGCTGATTTGGACCATTTAAATGGTTATTCTGGTACCAATCGACATCATCTTCGACCTTGTTATCGGACCCCATTTCAGACACAAAACCCAACCCGGATGATGACGAATCGGATCCAGAGAAGCCTTCGGATTTTGGAGCGTTAGATGAGGAGATAGAATTGCGAGAAAATAAAGAAAAACGCTTTTGGGCACGAAAAGAAAACCCTAATAAGTTGTTATTCCTTTTACTATTATAATAGGCAAGGTGTGCGCAGGACGTTATCCTGCGCCAATCGCCTCTATTGTTGCTATTTAGGGATAAAGACAGTGATCGTGAAGAAGAAGAGTGAGATGTAATAAAAGGAGCGGCGGAGGCAGCGGGGGTGGAGGTGGAGGTGGTGGTCGTGATGGTGCGGGCCCAATTATAGGGTTTGCCGCAAAAGCAAGCTGCCGTAGTTAGTTTCAGGACTGCCATGGTGGTGGCGGATGAGAATTGGGATGGTACAGAATTAAATTATTTTTCGCAAATATGGTGGGCCAGTTCAGCAATTCTTGTATCTTGTTAGCCTTTATTTTTATTTATTTTTTTATTTATTTTGCATATTCAGCTTAAGACATTAATTAAAAAAAAGTTTTCATAATGTATGTTTGATTTTTTATTTATTTTAATTAATGTTTATCATTTTATTTTTTGAGTGATTAATGACTTATACTTTAAATTTTTAGTGAAATTTTTTAGTGATTAATGATATACTATATACATAGACAAAATTATTTGGTAGTCCAGATTCAATATAAAAAAAAAATATTATTAATTTATAAAAAAAATTTAAATATAATTTTTTATAATATATATATTCATATAAAATTAATTTAATAATTTCATCTTAAATTATATATAATATTTTTATTTATTTCATTGCATCACATCAAATATGATTTTAAATGAGTTGTTAATGTAGCATTATAATTAAATTATTTTAGGTGTTAATATGATAATTTTAAATTTTATTAATATTAAAATTCGACTTTCTAATGTTCAAAATTTATAAAAAAAATTAGAAAGTATTTGGGTGAAAAATTTAATTTTGAAAAATAAAGTTTTAAAATAAGTTAGTATATTTATTTTAAATTTTTTTATTTTTAAATTTTAAAATGACGTTTTGAATTAGTTTATTATATATTTAAAAATATATTTAATATTTTTTAAATTTTAAAATAATATTTTATATTTATATTAAGTAAATGTAAATATCCCGTAACACGGAGGGATTCAAACACCCCGTAATATGGAGGGAGACAAAGCAATTTTTCGTAACTACACACACAAGGCACGACCCAATTGATGCCTTGAACAATGTGTCACGTTGGCAAAAAGTGGGTCGAATGCTTGCGATGAAAGGCAGTTTTTTTTAATGAAAAATATCAATAAAGGTAGCTGCTAGATTCAAGTGAAAGATTCAGAGGAAATAATAATAATAATAAAAAAAAAAAATCAATTGAAAATACTTGAGGATATTAAAAAAATTTGATAAAATTGACTTTAATGTTTAATAGGGAGTTCAAAATTATAATATTTATATAAGAAATGATTTTCACAGATTAATCTTTTGAAAATTTATATTCAATAGTTTTTATTAAAAAAATTATATTTAATAATTTGATAGTGTTTAGTATAATTAAAAAGTAAATTGTCAATAATATAAGAGATTTAATTTTTAAATATAAAAATATTTAAAAATCTTATATATTATTAGATCTATGTAAATTTAAAATTAAAAAATTTTAATTTATAATTTTAAATATTTTTTAATTGATTGAGATTTTTATTAAAAATAAAATAATTAAATATTAAAAATTTTAATTTTAAGTGTTAAATATAGTAAAAAAAAAATTGTGATTGATATTTTATTTTGTATGATTGATTTATTTTATATACTCTCTCTGTCTCATATTAAATATTTTAATTATAAAATAAATTATTATTAAGAAATTTTTTTTTAATTTATTTTAATCTTTATAATTTATTTATTATTTAATTTATTAATTATTTTAATCTCATTTATTTTTTTAATTCTCTCATATTTTATATTTTTTAATTAATTTTATTTTTTTAATATATTTTTAATAAATATATTATTATCTAATTAAGATAAAATTTAATTTAAATTATGAAATAAAATAATTAAATTAAAATATATTTAAAAAAATAAAATATTTATTAACGAAATAAACATTTAGCAACTATGCAAAAGGATTGATCTTTGACTAAAATAGTAAAATAATATGAGAAAAATAAATTACTTATAAAAAGAAAAAAGGGATTGATTTTATGAAAAAGTATATCATAGTTTAGGATCTTTTGGAAATGGCCAATTTAGTAATGGCAAAAAAGTGGCAACCCTTTTGTAGCTGATAGATATTCAGAACCGTAGATCACTCACGATAAAGACTCTTGGGGCCTACTTGTCTGGGGCCCTACTCATAGGATATATGCCCTTTGGCCTCTGCCACTGTAAAGTTATTTATTTTTTATAATTAATAAAAATTACGATAAAATTTATATTTATTTAAAATAAATATAAAATATAATTTAAAAATTTAAAAAAATTAAATATTTTTTTAATATTTAAATGATTAATTTAAAATATTATTTTAAAATTTAAAAATAAAAAAATTTAAATTAGATATAATAACTTTTTTAAAAATATTTTTAAAACATAATTTTTTACCAAACACCTCTTATATATTATCTTTTATCTTTAAAATATAAATAAAATATAGGTGATGATAATGCTAATTAAAAAAAAATATCAATGGGAAAATTTATTAAAAATAATTTAGATTTTGAGAAAATTCACAATAAAAGTTATTTTTTTTAAAAAAACTAAATAAATCGGAATAATAATGCGAACTACACAATTAGGTAGTCTCTTTAAGATGATGGTAATTTTATGATTTAAGAGATTTAAATCTGAAATTTTTTATTTTCTATATTTTAAAGGATGATGAAAATAGTAATTAGATCATATTTAATTGGCTGATTTAAAATAATTATATTAACAACTAATTTTGAGCTTTAGATTTTGATTTATGAAAAACAAATATTAACACTTATTATCAATTTAAGTTGTTTAACAAATCAAAACAAAAATTAAATATCTCAATAGATTTTTTTTTTTTTGATAAATTCAATTACCAATGTATATATTTAACTAAATTTAAGTAAAAAATTTTAAACTAGTTATATATATTTTTTTTACCACTATATTGAATTTCTATTACAAATAAAAGGTTATAATTTTATGATATATTAAAAAATATAGTAAAATTTATATAAATTAATATCGATAAAATTTATAAATTTTATTAATTAAAAAAATATTAATTAATTGAGATTAATTTAGCATATAAATTAAAATTAAAATTATAAAAATTATTATATAATAAAAATTATTAATTTATTGAATATTAATTTATTTTGTTTTGTGATATAGAATGTTGAACATGAAATCCCAAGCGCGTCTTAACTAATTCAGTTGTGAACTCGCACACAAAAAATATATATCTCCTTATAATGACATGTCCATTTTTTAGCAGTTAATAACTAAAATTTCATAATTATCGGTTATAAATGATTGTAAAGTGTATAATTTAGCAATTAAAATTAATATTAGATTATAAAAAATAAATAAGAATATTATTTTAGATATTATAATATTTTTAATGGTATATAATTAAAAATTTTAACGTTATTATGAACTTTATTAAGAAAAATAATCACATATTTTATTTTAATTTATATTTAATTATATATATATATATATATATATATTAAAATATTTAAACATTAAAATAAAAGTGTATATTTTTTTAATTAGTATTAAGTATTTTTGTATTGTTTCAATTTTTAATAACCTTTTTTTTTTTTCGTAAAAACTAACTTTTGAATATTCAATTATTTTATATATTTTAACAATACTTTTATTTTATTTTTTATCTAATGGGACGTATAATAATATTTTTTTATGTAATAAAATTCAGAGGCGATGGATATGATAACATAAAAATATATACCGTAGGATTAAAAATTACAAACTTGATTCGAACTTTTTATTTTATTTAATATCTTATTTTTTATTTTATATATTTTTTTATATACATGTTATTTTTATAAAATATTTTAATAATTAATATTTATTATAAATAAAATGATGAATAAAAAAATATATAAAATAAAAAATAAAGTATTAAAAAAATATTTATATTTATTTAAAATAAATATAAAATATTATTTTAAAATTAAAAAAATATTAAATAATTTTTTTTTTTTTAGTGTTTGAGTAACTAGGATAATGGATGCAAACTGATTGAATAAACGGTCGATGCCACCAATAATATAATTTATCTGTTCGCGATGACACTGATGAGTCAGAAATCTCAGATCTAAATACGAGGAGATATGAATCTATGAATTTACCAAAAAGGACAGCCTTTCCATTATGAAATCTCTCACTTCAAACTCCGTGCTAAGAAATCACCCACTTGTAACACTAATAATGTGACTTAATTTCTCTTCTGTTTCTCCTTCTCCACTTGTCTCTCGCTATCTAAATTTAGTTGCAGAGAATCAAGGACAAGCCTCTCGCCTAAGATCTCTCTCTGTAACAGACCAATCAAATCGATCCATCAATGAAGGCCCATACCAAGGTTTCAAAGCCCGGAAACCCTCTCATCTCCTTTGAGCACAAGAGGTATTATTATTATTATTATCTCTCGCCATTCGCCACGCGTCTTTGTGCAAAGGGATCTGTTCAGTATTTTTATTAATGATTTTGATGGTTTTATTTGGATTTTTATTCGTTTTAGTGTCAATGTGGACTGGTTTTTAATGTTAATTTGAGTTTGAGTTGAGGCCGTCTTTGGTGGCAGATTGCCGGTATAAATTAGAATATATTACTGTGTATAATTTTGTTTTATTTTTTGAAATTAGATTTACTGTTTGTGTTTTTGCTACTGATTCAATTGTTATTAAGAACTTTGATTGATCGAATGGTATGCTATTGTCTATGAACTTTTGACCTTTTTTTTTTTTTTTTTTCAAGTAAAAGGATATTGAAGTAGAGGAGTTAATGGATATTTGCTGTGGACAGGGATGCTTATGGATTTGCAGTCAGACCACAACATGTGCAAAGATACAGAGAATATGCTAATATTTACAAGGTTTTCTTCCTTTTATACCTTTTTTTTCTCCTTCTACTTAGGAATTTGTTATTTGTTGTCTTTGAAAAATATTGATGAGGGGAAACGAAAACCAAACTCTCATTTGGTTCTTTTAGATTTAGAGTAGTGAAAATATCCTACCACTAACAGGATTGAACAATCAATTGATTCTGCTATTTCTTTAGCTGCACCGTTGTCGGTTGCATGAATTTTCTTGTTTCATTTGATTCCTAGTGATTGCATATTTAATATATGGAAATCAATGGAGATTTAAGGAAAAGAATTCTAAAAAGGGAAGGGGAAAATGATTTCCTGATGTGTTGTACTTTTGATTTTTAGGAGGAAGAGGAGGAAAGATCAGAGAGATGGACGAGTTTCTTGGAACGGCAAGCAGAGTCTGCGCAATTTCCTGTAAATGGTTTATCTTTGGAGGAGCATAACAAGGCATTGCACACTGAAACAACAGAGCAGGAGACCATAAATGGTTTAGAGAAGGGCGTTGAACGAGATGAATTAAGCAGTGAGAAGAAGCCTGGCCCTGATGTTTTGCCTGAAAATCATACTGAAAATGAAGAGAAACATTCCACAGCAAGTAAAAGATTGCATAGGATCCAAATTTGGACTGAAATTAGGCCATCCCTTCATGCCATAGAAGATATGATGAGCATTCGAGTAAAAAAGACGGACAGACAATCAAAAGACCGACAGGAAACTGAAAAAGAACCTGCTATGGAAGATGCTAAATCAGCAAAAGGAGTATCTGAAGAGGACTCTGAGGATGAGTTTTATGATGTGGAAAGGTCGGATCTTGTTCAAGAAACCCCTTCCAGTGACAGTGTTGGTGCCTCTGCCACAGGTGCTACTGCTGCTGCCACTTTAGAATCTTCCTTCCCCTGGAAAGAAGAACTGGATGTCCTTGTTCGTGGTGGTGTACCAATGGCACTTAGGGGAGAGGTTTGCTTTGTACTCATTTGTTTATTTTTCCCTTCATTTCTCAGCATATAGGCCTTATTTTATGCTTACATTTCCAGCTCTGGCAAGCATTTGTTGGTGTAAAGGCACGTAGAGTGGAGAAGTATTACCAGGATTTGCTTGCTTCAGAAATTAATTCAGGAAATCTTGTAGAACGGAAGTCAGACAATGATTCCAAGGGCACAACTGCAGACCCTATTAGTGTACCTGAGAAATGGAAAGGGCAGATTGAAAAGGTTATTATGATACTTGTTTTTCAATTTTGATGTAGGTCCTACTTTCATATATTTGACATTAACAATTTTTTCAACTGATTGGTTTCAATGCAGGATTTGCCTCGGACATTTCCAGGTCATCCTGCTTTGGATGATGATGGTAGAAATGCTTTGAGGCGATTGCTTACAGCATATGCTAGGCATAACCCCTCTGTTGGGTACTGTCAGGTACTTGAATGTTACATTACTTTCAATACTTCAGTGCAGTAAATTCACTTTTTTTTTTTTGGTCCTAGTTCTTATATAGTTGTTGGGTTGAACATGTATACAGGCAATGAACTTTTTTGCTGCGTTGTTACTACTTCTGATGCCCGAGGAAAATGCATTTTGGTAGGTCTACAAACTTTTGCATGATATCCTTTTGTATTGGGGGGTTCTCTCATCTGTAGGAGTAATACACTAGTGTAGTAGCTGTCCTAGATTTCTAGAGCATGTTTAGAATTATATATTTTTTTTTATTTTAGCTTTCTTATATGTGCATGCTTCTATATTTGGGTTGAATTTTCAGGACATTGATGGGCATTATTGATGATTATTTTGATGGCTATTACTCAGAGGAAATGATAGAGTCTCAGGTAGGGCTTTCTACAATTCTGTTTTCTGACCTGTTAGTGTTTCTACTGCATAAGTGCTTTTCCATAAGAGACACAGGATCTGTTGAAATTGCTGTTATCAATGAGGTTGAGATTGGTAAATAGTTGCTGAGGGATGTTCTGATTTTATGTTCCATTTTGTTAGGTTGACCAACTTGTTCTTGAGGAGTTGGTGCGCGAAAGATTTCCTAAATTGGGTTTGTTAATTTTTTTCTTATTTGTTATAGGTTTTGCATATTTATAACTATTCATTGTATGAGGTTCTCTTGGCGATTTCTCATGAGCACTAACTTCTGGTGCAGTAAATCATCTGGATTACCAGGGAGTGCAGGTTGCATGGGTTACGGGACCATGGTTCCTTTCCATTTTCATGAACATGCTTCCATGGGAAAGTGGTCTGGTTTTATGCTTTTAAGATGTGAACTTGTCTTGTCTGGTGTTATATGATAATTTTGCTAATAAATTGTGGCCATTTCTCCAATTCTTCGTATTCTTATTTTTCACAGGTTGTTAGTGCTCTGGTTATGAGCTTGCCCATAATCTGACAGCTTTCTCTTCTTTCCAGTTCTCCGAGTCTGGGATGTGCTACTTTTTGAAGGAAACCGTGTCATGTTATTTAGGACAGCACTTGCTTTAATGGAGTTTTATGGTACTGGGTAAACAGTGTTGAAACTTTCGTTTTATCGTGTGGCAATTTTGTCTTTCTCAATCTTCAATTTGGGTGTTTTTCTTAGTGAAACTTATTGATTTCAGTTTTCTGTAGGTCCTGCATTAGTCACCACTAAGGATGCTGGAGATGCAGTCACTTTGCTACAGTCTCTGGCTGGCTCAACATTTGATAGCAGTCAACTTGTATTGACGGCTTGCATGGGTTATCAAAATGTGAATGAAACAAGATTACGGGAGTTGAGAAATAAGCATCGACCTGCTGTTTTAGCTGCAGTTGAGGAAAGAACAAAAGGGCTTCAAGCTTGGAGGGATTCACGGGGTCTGGCATCAAAGCTATACAATTTCAAGCATGATCCCAAGTCAATGCTGATAGAAACAAATAAGCAGGCTGGTGGTGATTTATCTCGTTCAGAGTCTGGATCCACTAATGCAGATGAAGTTCTTGTCAGCTTGACAGGGGATGTGGAGATAGATAGTGTTCCAGATCTTCAAGATCAGGTAGCACCCAACCCCCCCACCCACCCCCAGTTGTAGGAAGTTGCAAACGTTTAATGTTGTGATCTACCTCTACTAATTCATGCATATGCTGATTAATTCAGCTTTGGACCGTGGACTTGATATTCCTTTTCTTATTCATATTAATGCATGCAGGTGGTGTGGTTGAAGGTGGAACTGTGCAAGTTGCTAGAGGAGAAAAGATCTGCTGTTCTCAGGTTAATATTTTCCTTATCATGTGGTTAAAATTTGTATAAACATAGGGCTTTAGCATGCTAACGTAGGGCTTTAGCATGCTAGTCTTTGTTATTATTGTTATTTTTTTTTGTCTCTGCTCTAGTTTTTGCAATGACTGTTTGAATCCTTCGTGAATTAGGGGTGGACTTGGAGCTTAGAAACTGAGGTTTTATTTCAATGATGAAGGGGAAAATTGGGTGGAGATTTGCATTATATATCCTTAGGGAATTGTTAATAAATGGTGTTTATGGGTTAGTAATCGCTTTTGGAAATATAGAACGCAATGGCAATTTAAATCTCTGGGTGGTATATTATGAAATTTTTTATGTTTTACATCTTCCTTTGTTATCCGGAGTAATTCTAGTTAACGTATTATTAAGGCATCTTACTCATTTTCCTTTTCCTCGTATTCTGGCAATTGACATTTTGCTGTTATTAAATTTCTCAGGGCAGATGAGTTAGAGACTGCTCTGATGGAGATGGTCAAGCAGGATAATCGGCGGCAATTGAGTGCTAAGGTATATCAGACATAATTTTATCTTCTTCTCCACTTCTTTCCTTCTTTTTCTTTCAAATGGTGTAAATTTTTGGCAATCCTTGGGTGGAAAATTTTGAGCCTGATGAGTTTTATTCTTGTGGAAATCTCAAGAAGATTCTCCTTTTTCTTTCTTTTTTGGATTGGAAGGTGGGTGGGTTTGGGGATTGGTGGGGCAGAGGGAAGAACAATGTTTGTATTGAAAAAAAATGCTGTAAACTAGCTTTACTGTGAGGATATTATCCCAACTGAGTTCCCTTATAAATCTAAAGAACAATTAAATTAGTATAATTAGGGAAATAATTTTGCAGCAAATGGCAACAATTAAATTAGTATAATTAGGGAAACAATTTTGCAGCAAATGTAAAATGTTGAAGTGAACTGAATGAAAAAAATTTCTTCACTGACTGGTTATTAGCCCATTTGAAAGTGGCTCTTGGGTGTTTTTGAGGAGAATGGGTGTGTGCATAGATTTTAGAGATTTTTGAAAGCGAAATTTAGAGGTTCTTGCAGAGAAATTGAAGCACAATGGTCTTTCTCATGAAGCACTGTTGGTAATGAGAGTATTTTGCCTCGAAAGGTGTTAAGATTTTCTGGGAACCAAAATTTCCTTCATAGATGTATGGGACATTCTTTTTTTTTTTTTTTTCCTAAGCTTCGTTTTGGGTTTCTGCATCGGGGTACTTCTAAAGGTATCTCTAACTGACGTCCAATGTGATTGGATACTGCCTACTGTATTGTATTTTCTTAACTTTTGTATCTACGATAGAGGTTTGTTTGATATCTCATCTTTCTCATTGCATCTCTCCATTTTCCTTTTCTAAGCAATAATCCCCAAAAAAATGTTTCATGTTATTATTTAGAAATGCTTCAAAGTTTATTTATGGTTGCTTGTTGCAAAGGACAGTTTATGATCCTATAGTTGGTTGCATATTATGTTTTAGAAAAAACCTTCTGATGCAATGCATGGTTATTAGGTAATGCATCCTAGTATGAGATGTGACAAAATTTCATGCTGACTGTCACCTACCGCAACCCTCCTCCTTTAGTTAGGCTTGGGACCAGTTAGACACGAGAAATTCAGACTTAGGCGGAGTTTAATTTATCCTAGCCAACTTATTGATCTTCATTCAAATGGATAACATACTATTTGTTTGTGATCTATAGGTTGAACAGTTAGAGCAAGAGGTTTCTGAGCTTCAGAGGGCCCTTGCTGATAAGCAGGAACAAGAAAATGCCATGCTCCAGGTTATTGTTGCTTCATGTTCAATCATTGCCTATTTGGGAAATATTATTGCTTCTTCTCTCTGGTTATCCTTGGAAATCCTCAGATCATTTAATTCTTATGTAGGTTTTAATGCGTGTGGAGCAAGAGCAGAAAGTAACAGAAGATGCTCGCAGATATGCTGAGCAAGATGCAGCAGCACAAAGATATGCTGCTCAAGTGCTTCAGGTTTATAATGTGTTTTCAATTTCTTATTGCTAATATCCTGCAAAATTTGTGTAAATAAAGGCTTATAAAAATTCTGACAATTCCCTCTCAACTCTTTCCTAATATCAGATAATGTTTTTAAAGTTCTTAAAATTAGGTATCTCATCTGACGAGTCATTTTTGCACCAGAAATGCAGTTTTGAAAATGGTGATTATATTTGCTTTACTTTCATGATTTTATCTACTGCTAGAAATTAGGATTAGTGATGAATGCCCTGAAATGATCCTAGGTGGTAATGCACATGCTATGCATTATTTGTTAAAATATAGCTGTAAGGTTTAAGTTATATGCTTTCCTTTAGAGTAGGACTATTCTTTTTATTGTATGTGTATAGAACTACAGACACAGAGCCCCACCTGATAGTAATGAATTCATCTTTGCACTATAGATCAGTTAAGCTCCTCCTTTACAGAGTAGTGCTTTGGTTTTGTTCTATATCTCGATGTTTCAGATGAATTTCTTGATGTCCTGATATTCTGTTCTGTCATTTTATATCTTAATTCTTATTGACTTCTATATGTAGGAAAAGTGTGAAGAAGCCACTGCATCACTCGCTGAAATGGAGAAAAGAGTGGTTATGGCAGAATCGATGTTGGAGGCTACCTTACAGTATCAATCTGGAAAGCTTAAAGCACAGCCTTCACCTAGGTGCGTAGCCAATTTTGCTAATGCAAAAAACTCTTTTTGCCTTGTAGTGACATGGATTTAATCTGTGTGGATTCTTTATATTCCATTTGGTCATATTTCCTTTTACACTGATTTTTTTCCTAAAAAGAAATCTGTGAACATTATTTTATTTGTCTCAAGTATCACTTTACTTTGATCTTTTCCAGTAGTCCTTTTCAATATTCGGTGCTTATCTACTTATCATTGGCATCCTCACCTCCAAGAAAAAAAAAAATTGCCTATTCATACAAAGCCATATAATAAACATTTACTTTTCTGTGTAGATCTTCTCATCCAGATTCACCACAAAGCAATCAAGAGCCTACACAAGACGTGCCCCCGAGAAAGATTGGTTTGCTAGCTCGACCATTTGGACTTGGTTGGCGCGACAGAAACAAGGTTTGTTTAGAATATTATATTATTTGGTTAAATTCATGGGTGCTTGCTTACATTCATAAAGTCTTTTAGGATGGTTAACAATTAGTAAAATTGGCAAAGTAGTTGCCTGGATTTTAAACTCATCCCGAATACCACAAGTATGGTTGTTCACCCCGTATACTGTGCTTGTGTATTTCTCTAGTCCAATGGTTTTGATGATAAACATATGTGGAGAAAAATAAAATTTAAGATGATAGTAAATGTATAAAAAATAAAAGGTGGACATCATACATTTAACAAATGTTGAGCACACTTATTTGAATAGTCCTTTTGGCTTAATGGACATAATGTTTAATGACGATTATTAATAAATAGTCGCCACCTTCAATGTGCTAATATGCATGTGGATGTCTGCACCTCAGATATAACAATGTAATGCAATTATTAGAAAACATAAACTATGGCGCCCTAAAAATGCCAAGGAACTAAACTCTAGCGAGTAATTGTGATGGTGACATATTCTGTGCTTTGGAATTAGATGTACTGTGATAGTACAACTGTTCAAGCTTAATTACATTACCATTGTAATAAAAGTTAGAAGTTGCTTGATGTGTTCAACTGAACGATGTAATTCGAATCAAATGGAACAGGCAAAACCTGCAAATGTTGAGGAGGCAAACAATGGCAATTCTTCCAATCAGGTACAGAGTCCGAGCACTGAGCAGAAGGATGCTAATGGCCTTGCAGTTCAAGACAAAGAGTAGATAATTGCAGGTTTACTATAATGATACATAAATAGATCTTGAAATATTTAACTTTGTCTGCGTGGCAAATATATTTTTGGTGTACCGGTGCAAGTTCAAGAGAGCATAGGATAGTTATTTTTTCTTATTCTTTTTTTTTTTATTCGGGTCTATGATTTTTTAATTAGACAGCCATTGTAGAGTTATATCCATTTATTGTTTATTCATTAAACAGTAATAATAGTTACATAGGGTTGAAGAAAATGTAAACCAGACACGAGCTCCAAATAGTGAAACAATTGTATAATCTTTACATGTTTATCTCTTCCACTTTTAATTTGTCAGTCTTTTTTTTTTTATGATTTTGTACATGGAACATAAATTTCAAAGTTATACTTATTTCAAGAGAAGTTAAAATTTTATGAAATTTCGTTAGGAATAGGAATAAATAAAAAATGTTCGATCATAATTTCAAATTCAATTTGATGATATTTAATACAAGCAAATCAATTTTAAAAAATTTACACCATCAATGGATTTTGAATTTAATCCTTAGTCAAAGCATAATGAACTAAATAAAAGAAAAAAAAAGGCTTGGTTGTTAGTGCATTTTCCATGTTTTTCAAAAAATGGAACGACAGCATAAAGATATACTTGGAGCTAGAGGGGGATTAGGATTCAAGTTTTGCATAGACAATAGAACAAACCGATAATATTAAATGTAGATACCATTCATATGGAATAAAAGTAGCGAAAATAACAAACTAAAGAAAAGATGCTCAAAGCTTGAACAGTTTCTATATAGAAGACAACTAGATACAAAGCCCCAAGCTCAATTGTACATGAAAATTTTTTGAAGAGGCAAGAAGATCAGAGAAAAAAAAAATTAACAATAATCAATATAAGGCTAAAATGAAAAACTAGAGAAAAGGAAAACAAAAAAGAAGGGAAGGCAGAAAAATCTTGTACCGAAGGAAATACGGTCGTTGCATTGCACCTGCTATCTGAAGATGCAAAATTAGATCAACCTGTAATTTGGCACGCAAAGCCAATAATTGCCTGCTAAACAAGTCCAATCCAAGGATCTTCGACTCACGAACATAAATCTGTTCATAAAAAGCATCCTGTAGTGCCATAGCTTGCAGGATGACAGCAATCTTATCATTGGTTTCCAAGGAATAAACCTTCTTAGATGACTGTTCCTGCTAAATCTTTCTCCTACTGGTTGCAAAATTCAATATTCCCTTCTAGTTCTAGGAGTAGATGGGCCTGTACGGTTGGTTTGGTTTGGCTGGGTGTCAGGATCATACTTTTGGGAAGCAAGATAACTAAGAGCTGTGACGACATCAGCTATAAGGGGTCGCATATTAGGCTGTTCTTGAACACACATTGCAGCAACAGCAAAAGCTTGGTACAAGCCCCTCACTGGATATTGGCCTTGGAGTAGAGGGTCAGCCATCTGTGCAAACTTCCTACGATCTTTGAACAATGGCCGAGCCTGCAACTCAGGAGCAACACCACACTATTCAGTTAACTAGCTTTTCTGTAGAAATAACATGTTCATTAAAATAAAATGTCATGCCATTGTACTAAAGTTTTTGATTGAATTCCTAGAACGGAAATGACATGCAAATACAGAGCGAAAGAAAAAACATGACTAGCATGTTATGGATTAGCAACTAAGTTTTTGGCATGGAAGTGGTAGAAACCCAAAGATCAGCAGCAGTTCCAACCATTCCACATAAACATCGACATATAAGCAACTCTGAATTTAGCAATTCAAATAATAGATTCAATGAGTTGCATCTAAATGCTTGGGTAGTCTCCTAGGATTCTGAGCCCCGTATATCACATTTTGAACTCCTACAAAAACCTCATTAAGTAGGATCTTACAAGAGTCTCATCAGGATAACCAAGATTTGCACTTAGCAGTAGAACTTCTTTCATTCCAACAAAGTCACAGTTCGACTATCTGAGATGAAGTATAAACTAAATGACTGAGATGAAGGATAAACTAAATGGCTATTGGAAATGACCTTTCATGCCAGAAAACAAATTATCCTGATTCCTTACCATTATCGGTATGCTAAAAGAGATTTATAAATGGCTTTTGCAAGTTTCACCACAAAAGAGTTACTCATTTTATGTTAGAAACTTCTCATTTTGAGTTTTACTCATATGCCCTCTATCTCTCTCTATTGTATTCTTAACCCACCATTGGTTTGATATCAATAAAATTACAGTTTATGCAATTAGCAAGTTACAATTCCATCGTTAACCTCCTTCACAGAACAAGGTGAGATGCAAAAGTTAATGAAACGATATCACAACAGCTATACTGATCTAAAGAGACTATTGGATGGTTTGAGCATAAAGGTCTGCAATTGCAGGTAGTAGAAGATAGGAAGCTAACTCTGTCCAGAAGTACTTAAACAAGCAGATCACACAGAATCATGCCTCTACCATGTCAGAACTTAAATAAATCATGTACCAGGCCACAAGTAGTCATGCTTTCATGGTCATTGATCACTATACTTACTCAAATCAAGAATCTCTAAAAAAATGAAAGTAGAAAATTATATAGGAATCTCTCACCCATGCGACCAAATTGTGTTCCCCAGCAGCTCTAGAATTGTCAATAGCTTTCCTTCCAGTAATAATCTCAAGAAGAACAACACCAAAGCTATATACATCCGATTTAAGTGTAAGCTGACCCGTCATTGCATATTCAGGTGCACAATAGCCATAGGTTCCCATCACTCTTGTGGATACATGCGTTTTGTCTCCAACAGGACCCAATTTTGCCAAACCAAAATCAGACAGCTTGGGATGATATCCTTCACCAAGTAAAATGTTTGAGCATTTCAAATCACGATATATAACAGGGGGATTAGCTTTATCATGCAAGTACTCCAAGCCCTTTGCAGCACCAGCAGCTATCTTCATTCTTGTATTCCAGTCAAGTCGTTTTTTATCAGGTTGTAGGTCTGAAATGTTCAGCATATACATGTCAAGTGACGCTACATAAAATTATACATAGCTAATTAAAAAGAAAGCAATCTAGCACACAAGTCTAAGATCACAAGCATGAATTATTAATAACACTAATTTCCATCTTCTCATGCAATGCAGAGAAGATGACTCAGAAAAATAAGAAGTATGATTAGATGTTTTGGATCACTAATAAGTTTTAAAATATATTTAAAATATGAATGAATAAAAATCCAGTATCATGAAAACTTAAATGGCTCAAATTCAAAGCTCCTCTAATTTGTCATTCCTGTTACCATGAGAATTTCTATTCTGAGAGTTACAAAAGACTTTTGTCTGTCTCAACCTTTTCATTAACAAATGAAAGCAAAAGGAACATGTACTTTTATGTCCTAACAGACAGAAATAAAAATTTGAGTACATACCATGTAAATGGTCTTCCAAGGATCCTAATGGCATAAATTCATAAACCAAAAGTCTTTGATCTCCATCAGCACAGTAGCCAATCAAGTTAACAAGATTAGGATGGTGAAGTAGGCTCAACATTAATACTTCAACAAGGAATTCCCTGTTCCCTTGCAGCCCATTACGATCAAGTTGCTTGATAGCTACAATCTACACCAAACCAAAGGACAAGTTTCAGGTCCTACCACAGGGATATAGATATAACAATAAATAAAAGAAAATAAAAATGTGTGGGATTTAGAACTTGGGTTAGGTGCGTGTGGATACCATTAAAATAGTGTTTGCGGATACAAGAAACAAGAATAAGCAAGAGGTGAGACTCAGGAGCAAAGAAGCAAAGCAAAGGTACAAAACAAGAAAAGAAAGAAAGTGGGGGCAAATGGGTCGGCGAGTGCAAAGCATTAAAAAGAGATCAAATGCTAACACTAACAAATGATTGAGATACCCCACCGATGATAAGAAAGCAACCAAGTAGCATTTTGACTTGAAAAAAAAAAATTCTTAAATATTTGTTCTAGTTAAAAGTGGACATGTTTTTTGGAAAAAGAAGTTCAAAGACATTCCTCTTTAGGTGATTTATGTACCTTATGAATTCACCACAATTTCACAAGGGTAATTTTATCCCTTCTAATATCAATAAAAGAGTGGAAAGAAAAACTAAGGTGTGGGTGCATCTCTTATTACCAACCTCTATTGTTATCTAAACTGTTATCAATAATCAACCAGTTGGATATATGAAACATATTTTGAAACATTACAGCCCAACCTACTCTCAGAAGCATGGCATACTGTAGGAGAAATGCTTTCAATGGAGTTGGATCCTGCTAGTAAAAATACATAGATTATAGTAAAACTAAGGTGGGTCCCACATTCCAGTCATGTGACTCATGCAAGTGGCAACAGTTGTAACATTGCTGCAGAAGTCTTTTGGCACGCTGGTTATGGAGGTCATGTTGGTAAGTTGGTATGATAAGTAGTGATAACTGATAAGGTAAAGAAGCTATTGTACTGAAGTTTGAAGCAACAATTGCAGCAGTAGATGAGATAGAAGTAGTGACAAGAGGTACTATCATATTGAAGCAATTGCAGTGGAAGATAAAGCAGCAGTTTGCTATAACACCAGAAGCTGAAATGCTAGTCTTGAGCAGAAAAGATTTACTTGTGTAGTTGTGTCATAAATAATATAAGTTTCCTTTTCTTCAATTTAATTCCTTTTGCCATTATGTCACTTTTTATTTGTTTATCTACTTTATTTTTTCTTTAGAAGCTTGCAAGCACCATGTCTTTTGTCCCCCTAATACTACTCTTTTAAAAAACATGCAGAGTATTTTGATCATGTAGCCAAAGGACATCCAAACGCCTAAAAGCACAATTCTTATGTCAAGTATAATCTGAAAAGTTCAACTAAACCCAGTTGGTACTCTTCCATCTCCCTTTATTGGAAGTCACAATTTGAGTCTTAGCCCGATATGGTCTACCCTGTCTTGAATGTATTATTGGTTTCTGTTTCTTTATTTTGGTTCTTTGGTCCATTATTTTTTTGTTTACGTGCTTATTTATTTCATTAGAAGCTTACATATACCATGTTTTTCATCTCCTAATATCACTCCTTGTGTACTTGCAAAAGATTTTGATTGGGCAACCAAAGGATTCCCAAACAATCGATAAGAACTTTTGGAAAGAACATTCCAAGGAATAATTCATAACAGAGATACGTAAAATAAATTACATTTCTTCCCATATGGACTTGAATGTTTTCTTGGAACAAGTAAAATCTGAAAAGTTCAACTAACCTTATTGGTACTCTCCAATTTCCCTTTATATACTCTGCCAAAACCACCTTCACCCAAAAGACAATCTGCCCTGAAATTCTTTGTTGCAGCAGCCAATTCACGAAATGTAAACGTATGTGCTGCAATGTTATCAGAGCCTCCATCCTTGGAAATCTCCTTTAGATCTAGTGCCAAATTTGGCTTTGGTTTAACTAAGGTATAAGGGTAATAAACAGAAAACAAAAATTGCAATTAATGCTACCAATAAATGACTGTGAAAAGCAACAAATGGAACTTAAAAATATGTCAGAAAAACTTAAATGCCGATTAACAGAAAAAGAAGTTTTATCTAGGAAGAAAACAAGAATCACAAAAGACCAAAAAAAAAAAAAAAGGTTACGAAGGATTTAAACTTGGATTTTTCTGATCAGATGAGACAAGAAAATAACCAATCTCAATGTAAGTGTTGCATATTGCTTCCAGAAACACCATTAATCATCCAGCAGTTATGGAACCATGAATAGTGTCAACAAGATGAAATTCTATCATACTCTTTCAAAGCAATTTGACCAAAAAAATACGAAATTGTGCATTCCAATCAATTACTTAAAACTGAAATAAATCAAACACTTCACAACCATCATAACAAGAATTAACCTATTACATACATTCGCATTGACAAAAGTTTTAGCTTATACAAGATCAGGACTTCATATAGAATGCCAGTAATGGAGTTACCAATGATTATTCAATCGACACAGACAAACACAAAATATAATAAAAAAAATCCAGCTTCTGAAACTATTGGGATAGGGGGTCTAGAATTGGGCATAAAATGAGATATTATGGAACTTGACATTGAATGGATCCTGATATTAATGGCAACAATTCTAAACCCAGCTTAACTCACATAATTACATTTCAAATAGCTCAATCAATTCACATACATAAAAAAACTAAATATACCCACAAAGTTGAGTCACTTTTCTAAACTTTAGCATTCATTAGAACATAATATCCACATTACCCTAAACTAATAATTAAACATGCATCAATAAGGAAAATCTTCTTCAAAATATATCCACTATGTTTATTCCAGATCAATAATCATTCCAAACCCAGAAAAGAATGATTAAAACAATGATGAAAATGACTCATTTCCCATTAATTACAAACATAATTATATTGATAGGACACAAAAATGCATTAAAATAAGCCAAAAAGAAACCAAATTGATACTAGTATAGACACAAAGACTAAACTCTGATAGTATCTACCCAAATACGTTTTCAACTGAAAATACCTGAAGATGATGGGATCTGATCATCAGGCCTCTTCTTCAGCTTCTTCTTTGCATTTTTGCTTGACTTCCCAGCACAGGGAAAACAGCCCATGACTTGTACTTCAACAAGTACCACTGCAGAGAGAGAGAGACAGAGCAAAAGCAGACCCAACACTTCTTGAAAGAGAGAGAGAGAGAGAGAGAGAGAGAGTGAGTTAAATTTCAGACAGAGCAATTCTTGTATATCTTTTTTCACTCTGGTGTGTTTTCTTTTTTTTGCGGATATGCCCTTGTGTCTTCCTAAATTGCAAATCGCCTCTCAATTTTTTCTTATTTCCCTAATCTTCCCCATAAAAATCTTTGATCATCTCAATTTGATCGGCAATTCTAACCTGCTCCGATGAGTAATCTGTGTATTAGCATGAATTTTTTTGAATATTATAAAATTCATGCCCTAATTCTTTTACTCTTCACTTTGAATCTTGTATAAATATAATATAAAAATATATTTATTTGAAAATATATATTGTTATTCGACACTTTTTACATTTCATTTTTATTTTATTTCTCGTATGAAAATGCAAATAAAAATGAAAGTGAAAAAAAAATTTCATTCACGATATTTTTGAGATAATTTAAAACCTAAAATTTAGGTCATTCTTGATTTTGCATGTATGCATATATAAAAAAGATGAAAATTAAATATTTTATATCTAATTGAATTGAAACTCTAATAGATATTAAGAGACTATTTTTTTTTTTAAATGATGAATGGTTATAATATTTTTTAAAGTATTATAGGGAATGGATTTAATGTTATTGAGATTCTAATCATATTACTTATTTGTAAAATAATTTCACTTTATTAAGATATTAATGAGTTTTTGAATAAATATGGAATAAATTTAAATATTTTGCTTAAATTTTGTGTTATAAATAAATTATTGAATGAATGAAAAAATTTTAGTTTGAAAAATAGGAAATTAAGGAAACAATTCTCCAACCTATATGAAATTATAAACCACATAAGTGATATAAACCATAAATAATAATAATAATAATAATAAAACATGTCCTCCATATTCTATAATATCCCTTTGCATAATTTCTTTTAAATTGGAAAGTAAATTTTAATATTATTAAAGTTTGGATCTTATTATATAATTAATAACATTCTAAAGATAACATATTAATTGAAAATTAAATTTTTAATTCTAGAGGGTCCCATTGAGTTCTTACTATTAGAATTATCTCAAAACTATAATATTATGAGTTTGAATTTTCTAAATAGTGCTAAAATAATAAAAATAAAATAAAATGAAGTTAAAAAAAAAAAAACTTTTGTGGACTGAATCACAAATACCTACAAGCAGAACACCACGTAAGAAAAAAAAATTCTTTTGTTGTATACTGAAATTCCTTAATTTCAAAGCCAAGTAACCTCAAATAAAATAAAGGTCAAAATTGATTCAAAATTATTTGAATATTTGATTTTAGTTAGTAGTTTTTATTTAACTAACTCAGCATGTACATTTATTTATTTATTTATTGCTTTTACATGTATTATAAAAATAATTTTATATTTAAATAATTTATTATTTAATAATGCAACATAAACTCCAAGTCATATTACCTATTATCTTTTTAAAATAAAAATAAAAATTATGCAATTTTTTTAATTAATTTAAATTTTAAATTTTTTTATAATTTATAATTATAAATAAAATTTTAGATTTTTTATTTTGAGTATAAGAGGAAAAATTAAAACTAAATTTATTATTCAAGTCGTATACACATATATTATTATATTATTCAAAATTAAATTTATTATTCAAATCGTATATGCATATATTATTATTAAACTGATGCTATAAATAAAATTTTAAAAATAATCAATATTTATGTAAATTAATATTTTCCAAAAACACCTATAGTGTTTTAAGGGGCTTTTATAAAATATAATTAATAAATAAAGATAATTTTATAGAATAATAAAATATTTTATTATAACAAAATAAAATAATATATTATTATTATTTTCATAAAAGTTCGTAGAAACGTAAAAGCCGTAATTTATCGTCTTATACACCAATTCGGCAGCGTTTTAGCTTTTATTTGCTTTTGCTTTTGCGAGGGAATCTATAGTGCAGTGCTTCTCGGTCGGACCAAAGTTATGGTCTATCCACATAATGTAATACTTTATACTTAATGGGCTAATTAGTAATTACAAAATACTTGAGGCTGCTTTAAAATATATTTTTATTTCTACAGTTTCAAATTAATTATTTTAATTCATATATATATATATAAGGTAATATAATATGTGTATCAAACACTAGTAAAATCAATTGAATTTAACCTCTATACTGTTATTAATGAAAAGTAAAGCATTCTAAAGGATTAAAAATTATATTTACAATAATGGTATAAAAATTAAAATTTAAAACTTTAAAGACTAAATATATGACTTGATTAACATATTAATATTTTAAAAATAAAAATAAAAGTGTTAAATTATTAATAAATTTTTTAAATTAATAATAATATTAATTTTAACTATATGACATGTATCGATTTTCATAAATAATGTTGATAAATATTAATATTTTTCAGCTGAATTTAGATTATCGAAAATCTATAAAATAAAAAAAAATGGTGAAAATGGGTGTTTGAGGTGTTTCCAACTAGTTCTTTTTAATGATTAAGCTAGTCTCTTATTTTTAAAGAGAATATGCAGGCATTAAAATTAAATATTCAGACTAGAAATTTATACTATTAGTATGTGTTCATATATAAGAAGTAGACATCATTTTCTGTGGATTTATACTTAAAATAACATAATATGATATAAGTATTATGATATCATATCAGTTATAAGGATTAAAATGATATCAAACAAAAAATTATTTTTAATTAACTTGTTTGATTGTTTCTCAATTGATCATTATCAAACATTCATCACAAAGGCTGGATGATAGTGATTATTCAATTGGGTTTTTTCTTGAAAATAATTTTATATGCACATATATTTTTTTTATCTACATTTTTGAATTTAAACAATAGTAAAGATTTAACATTTCATATCTCATGTGAACATAAAAACAAATAAAAAATAATACATGAAATAAGTTATTATAGTCATTTATTTATTTAAAAGTTTTATTTCCTTTTATTTTGAGTATATTTGAATTTATTTAAGAACAAATTGATTTTTTTATTTTTATTAAAGGGAAGGCTAAAAGTCAAGAAATTATATCAAGGCCCTTCTTTCATAGATTATACCACAAATATCATGCAATAAAATACTACTAATTCCTTGAGAAGAAGATTTAGCATATGAATTCCTAATTTTGAAGTGCTACCATAGTAAACAAACCAATCTGCACAAGCATTAACTTTTTTTATAAATATGTCTTTTTTGCACTATCCACTCTCTTTTAGTGAACTTCTTGATGCAATTTACAATACTAGAAAGGCTATTAGGCATAATATCTTCATTCAAAATTAGTTTCACCATACTCAAGATATCTAATTTCACCCACACTTTCCTCAAACCATTGTCCTCTACTATAGACAAACCTACATATAATCCCATACTTCAGCTATGGAAATAGAACAAAGGATCAAATGATATTAAAATGGTGTTTGAATGTTCTAACTACAAAATTTAATTGTAATTTAAAAATATATGCGTTAATAATTAAAAAATTATTAAATATTTAAATAAAGGCCAATTATCGATTTTTTTTTTAAATCAGCAAAATTTAATAACAGATATGAGTTGTAATTACCGATTAAAATTTTTATCAATTGAAAAAAATATTTTTATTTCAAATCGATAATTCTCAATCGCTCATCTAAACATCCTTTAAGAATACTAGCCGGTGCCAAATGGATGAAGCTCTCTTGCCATTTTATTTATAGTAAGAGCTTTTGAATTTATTTATTTTTTTTTTTTGCTGTGTTTCTATTTCTATTTCAAGTTGTGAAAGATGCATTTGTGTCCACTTAAAGCATCCAAAGAATGGAAATGGGAATTGCTCTAAAATTCTATTTTCTCTTAAAAATTTATGAATTGATAGATATTATAATAAATAAATTATGTTATATCATGTAATTTAATTGACACGAGAAAAAAATATAATATATAATTTAAGTACGAGTTTATAAAGTGAAACATCTCAAATTTATTAGTTATGTAATTTTTTTTATTAATTTTAGTAAGAATTATTATAGTTATAATAGTTTTCAATATGATTTGTATATTTTTAACTATTAATGATATGATTATATATTTATGTATCAACTTATACTTCATTAAATATGAAGGAAATCTATAATTCCCAAATAAAAAATTATTAAAACAATGCTATCTTATTATATAATCTAAAATGAAATAACTTCATTATACAAACCAAACTATTATTATCCATGTTGAATTGGAAAATTGAAACTTTGAAGTTGGAATGAAGGAAAGAAAAATCACCCTCGTTATCATAAGTATTAAATCCAGTCATTTGATATTCGATGTTAAAAACTAATAATTAATATTAGATATATATTTTTAATAGCTCGTAGATGATAATATTAGCAGCATGTTGATGGTACTATAATTAAAATTTTTTCTATTATGAGAATTTTATGTATGATGTAATATTGTTGATAATTCTCATTAGCATCAAAGCTATATATATATTATTTAAATTATCTGATATCGAGTTCAAGTCGTATGAGATTATAAAGAAGCAAAATTCTTTCAGTTTTTATTTTTTTATTTATAAAACTTAAACTCGAGACATTATTAAAGAATAACGATTTTTTACCACTCAAATCATATTAAAGATATATTTCTTAATATTACGTAGGTCTTACTATTTAAAAAAAAAAAAGAAAGGAATATATGTTACATAGTGGCTTTATAATTGTAAGTATTGATCTTCAAACTCCTATTATTTGTTTTTTTTTTTCTTTCTTGAAATATAAAATGAGAATGGTAACAGGAGCCATTCATTTATCTCACTCAAAAATTATTCTTTCAATTTCTTTTAGATGGTTCTTCCAATTTAATTCTTGAGAAAATTACATTCAACCTAAGGATATAATTTTTGGAAACATTGTATGGTAATTCAGTAAGCATATTATAATCTAATCCATTTAATGTTTAAACATGCAAAGCAACATTAACTAAGAAGAATCAAATTCTTGCAAATCAAATCCTTGGAACCTTATCTTTACGGTATCATGTTGGCATTTATGGAGTTGGTGGAATAAAAGATCATTTGAGATGAATTTTTATCTCCAAAAGGATCCAGCTCAAATGATTAAAACTTTTGCCAAAGAAATGCAGAAAGCCCAGGCTCTGGAAACTATCGTTAATGGCGGATCAAGATTGAAAATTTTGCATTGGATTGGTTGGAACCAACTTCTTTTTGGAAAAATGTAAGATTAATACTGATGGATCATTTAGTGGAGTAACAGGTCTAGCCTCTGCAGGTGGGTTGATTTGCTCATACACTGGCACGTGGTTAGGAGGGTTTGTAGCCAACTTGGGTGCCTGCTCGATCACAATGGTAGAGCTATGGGGCGATTTTCACTGTACTGTCCCTAGCATGGAACAAAGGATGTAGAAATGTTCTATTGGATTGCGATAATGCATCTGTAGTTGCAATGTTAGTTAGCAAGGAGGTAATGGTGAATGGCACAAGTGCTTACTTCTACAATGCGAATTGGTTTGCTCATTTAGGATCCAATCTTATTATTAGTATTCAATATAATATTTGTGAAATATTTTATCTAAATGTATTTGATGTAATTTTATTTTGTTTTCTTTTCATTTTATAAAAAAAAGTGATGCCAGTATTCAGTTTCACCATTTGAATTATAGGTATTGTACTTAAACTGATTAAGTATTTAAATTTGTGTGTTTAGTGTATAATTATTACAAATTATATATAGTATCAAATTCAAATACATATTATTTTTCAAATGATCATTTATTTAAATTAACTTTAAAATTTTATATAAGAGAGCTAAATTTGTTAGGTTAGCAATATTAACTTTTGCATATATAATATTAGCTTTAATTAAAACTTCCTTTTTTATAATTTTAAAACTTACTCTCATTTACTCCAATTAGTTTATTTCCATGTAATGATGTAGTATATATTATTTATGTAAATTCATATAAAAATAATTTAATTACCTAAAGAATCTAAAAAAAAAATTAACAATAGAAGTTCAGTTTACTTTTATATATACTTAAGAAAAAATAAAAATAAGAAAAAATTTCGAGATTTAATATAAGAAAACAAATTTATATAGTGTTGATAATATATTTTTTAAGAGAATAAGAAAATAATTAATGATAATAAATAATGAGAAAAATATATATCATTATATAATAATTAATTTATATAAAAGAAAATAAATTAATTATAATATATGAGAAACATTTGACATTATATTTAAAAAAAAATTATTAAAGTGAATGAAAGATTAATTTTATTAATGCAAAAATTATAAAAATTAAACTACTATAATCTTGTATAAAAATTAAATTACTCTCATTCTAATAAATCTCATCAGATTTTAATTGATATTATTGTTTGCTGTTGAAAAAAATTCTATTAAAAATGCTTATTAGAGATAATCAAAATTTATTTTTAATACTCTTTTAACAAAAAATTTAAAAACAATAGCACTTTCAAATACATTTAAAATAAAATAGTTTGTATTTATTTTTTCCTTTTATGTAAAATAAAATACTAAAAACAAAATAGGAGAAAAAAAATAAGAAAAATAAATGGATTGTTATGAAAAATAAAGAAAACAAAAATAAGAATAAGAACAATAATAAAAACAAAAATAAGAATGTAAAAAAGAGAGTTTTCTATTGTCTTTTTGGTGTATATTATAAAGTAATATGAACTCTTATTTATAGGATTCATTTTCATCATATGTTATAATATATAAACTCATCATAAATTACAATATAAATTATAACATATATGGTACAATAAAATTAAACTTAAATATAAAAACTTATGAGTAGTGGGATAGATGAATGGATATACATATTTATCTATATATTTATAACACTCCTCTTTGAATGTCCATCTTTATAAAAAATATGTATCATTAAAACCTTACTAGTAAAAACTCAGTGGGAAAAAAAACTAGTGAAGGAAAAAAAAGTACAATATTCCCGCATTGCAAATAGTATACTGTCTCATTAAAACCTTACCAGGAAAACTCAATGGGATAAAACCTTTGGTTAAGGGAAAAAAAGTACAGTATTAAACTCCCTCTATTTGCAATATCACTGAAAATTTTTAAAGCGTTACATTTCAATACTGTTAACTAATTTCTTAAATGTTGCAGTAGGTAATATCTTAGTGAACAAATCTGTTATATTGTCACTTGAATGAATTTATTGAACATCAATTTCACCATTCTTTTGTAATATATTAGTGCGCCTATTGTATAAGATATGGTACTTCAGGACCAAAAATTTCTTCATTATCTTCTCTAACTGAAAAGAGTAGTTATTCACATTAAGTGACCGAACAACCATTGAACTATTCAATAAATGTGTTTTGTATATAAAATTATAAATGAACTTTTTGTATATAAGTTAACTGATAAATAATTTTTTTTTTTTTTTGCCAAATATTCAATTTGTAATCGAGACATAATTTTATTTTTTCAAAATAATTCATCTCAAATTTTTTTTTCAAACAATATGTTACTTTTGGAAATTTTTCAGAAATTTCAATAATATTTAAATTATCAATATATACAATAATTATGACAAATTCATATACAAATTTCTCTATAGTATTGCTTTTATATTCTACTTTGAACAAGTATTTATTAAAACGATTTTATCATATGAGTCCAAATTGTTTTAATTCATACAAATATCTTAATTAAATAAATTTCTCAAGAACTTAAATTATATTTTTCTAACATTTTAAATTTTTCAAGAATTTTCGTATCATTATCAATTGAATCATATAGGTAAGTTGTGACTACATTCATTAGGTGCATATCAAGTATTTCATACATTACTATATTAATAAAATATTAAAATATTATTGCATTCACCACAGAATAATATATCTCTTCATAATTTATTTCAGGTTTTTATAAAAATCTTTATGCAACAAGTCTTACTTTGTATTTTACAATTTTATTTTTCTCATTTTTTTTCGTACAAAAATATATTTGTATCTAATAGTTTTACATCTTCTAATATTTGGACTACTGGTCCAAAAATCTTATATTTTTCAAGAAAATCAAATTCTGCTTGTATTGCATCTTTTTATTTTGGCCAATCAATTCTATTTCAACATTATCGAATAGATTGTGGTTCAATATCATCATTTTCATTCATAAAAATATGTTAAACTATATGCAAAATAGTAACCAACAACTATTTCATTTCGGTTTTATTTTTTTTATAACTAATATAATTTATCAATATCTCTTTATTTTTACTAATTTCAGGTACTTACACTTTTTCAGGAAGTGTATCTATGTTAGTATATGCATTTTCAATAAAATTATCTTTATTTTTTTTTCCCTCTTTTAAGGACTTTTATCTTTATAAGTGATAGTCTTCTACGCTTCAAACGTATTTGAGATTTATTAATATTAATAAATTGTCCTTCTGAGACGTCAATACAAATTAAAACATTAACGATTGTTATATAAGATTTTGTTACTCATTTTAAATCAGCAATTGCATTCGGCAATTGATTTGCTAATTTTTGTAGATAAATTAATTTATGAACTTCTTGTTCATATTATTTTGTATTTCTCAATTTTTATTATCTCTCCCTAATGCTGAGAATATTATTTCATCAAATGACAATTTACAAATTGAATAGTAAATATATCATCATTAATAACTCAAAATATTTAATTATTGAGGAAGATTTATATGCGACTTATATTTCTAACCTCTTTTGAAAACTCATCTTAGTCCGTTGTGGTGAAATAATTAGGATATATACCGCACATTCAAAAATTCTTAGATGAGAAATATCTGACTTTTGACTAAAAACAAATTGATTGATTTAAAGAATCTTCTAGTTCTTCAATGGATTCCAACATGAATTTTCAATATTTTTTTCATTATTTTTAAACCAAGATGACCTAACTTATCATTCCGAATAATAAAAATATTTTGATATGTAAATTTCTGATTTACTTCAAGATTTTCTTCAATTCCACTAATACAAATAAGAGAAAATAACATAAAATTTTTCACTATATTTTTTTTCTATCCGAAATAATACTTGTAATATAGAGGTATTATTGATTCATTTTATTTACTGTTTCAATATAATATTCATTACTGTGAATATTTTTAAAATTTAACAAATTTCTATGAGATTTTGGAGAAAATAATGCATTATATATAATAAGTGTTGTTCCTCTTAGTAATAATATATTGACTCTTTTGAAACTTTCAATTATTTTTTGTTTTATTAGAAATAATTACCTCATCGATTTTCAAATAAGAAAAATATTTAACATTTTTAAAATTGTATGAGTTATCGCACCATTCACAATATATATCGAAATCAATTCTTCTTTTTAATATTTTTAAAAACATATTTGTCACATCAATGTGAGCAATATATATATGATCATAGTTAAAGTCATCATTGTTAAAGACAAAATTTATCTTCATATTTTTCCTTTCTTTTTTGCGATGTTCGATAAATATCAATAAGATATTTTATCATACGACAAGTATTTGACAAATTTTTTTACATACCATATTGATAATATTTATTTTAAAAAATTTTATCCACCTTTTCTATTATTATTTCTGTATAATTTTATCTCACTTCTAGTGGTGATAAATATTTTTATGATATTTCTTTATTGTTATGAAAAGAATAATTATTATATGTTTCTTTTTATTCAGTTAAATATGACTGTATTAACTTCAAGAAATGATATTAAATCAGAATGCATGAAATTAATTCATAAAATTTTTATAATATTTTTTATCGATATTGTTACTGTAAGAGCATATTCGGTATATGAAAAATATTAACATATTATTATTTATGAATATTCTTCATACATTAAGAATTAATTCTAACAAAAATCAACATATTTAAAATAACAGAATAACTTTACAATATCAAAATAAATAAATTTACTATCATTATCAATATATGATTAAATTAAAAAAATTATAATAATTATTTTAATTTTTTTTCACTTATACTTTTATAAGATTACAAATATAAATCATTTTTTTTTATTTCAAATTATATTTTAACAAGTATAAAATATTATAATATATACAAAAATAAATATCAAAATTAGAGTAAAATTTTTTTTATGTTAGATGTATATCAAAAAATAAAATGATAATGTATAAAAATAGAATTTATTTATTCAAATACCTGAACTGAAATTTCATCAAGAAAAAAAATTTTAAATCTCAAATATTTCAACGTTATCGAGAAAAAGATCTTCAAATCTTTTGAATAAGAAAATTATCAAAAATGTCATGGAGAGAATTGTGCTGATAACGTGTTATGAAAAATAAAAAAAACAAAAATAAAAACAAGAACAATAATAACAACAAGAATAAGAATATAGAAGAATGAATTTTCTATTGTCTTCTAGATGTGTATTATAAAGTAATATAAACTCTTATTTATAAGGTTTATCTTCATCGTATGTTATAATATATAAATCCATAATAAATTACAATATAAATTATAATATAAATAATGCAATAAAATTAAAAATTTATGAGTAGTGGTATAGATGAATGGATATTCGCATTTATCTATATATTTATAAAATGGCTATTATTTTTCCCACGTAATTGAACCGGACTTACCGGAGTCAAAGAGAAAATTTCAAGCCCGGCCATTAGGTCTAATCTCAGAACCTAAAACCCTAAACCCGAAAAATGGGGAGAATTAGGATCGAAGAATAAAATTGATAGTAACAATGGAGAATCGAAATTTGAATCTGTTGGATGAAGCATTGGGATTAGAGAAACAACATACAGAGCCATGGGAATGGCCTCTGAAAGGGAAAGTAGTTTTAGTAGAGGACTGTGTGGAGACTAGCGGATCCTTCGTGATTCACCATCTTATCAAGCGAATTCTCTCTCCCAACTCTTCCAATATTATCATTTTCCTCTCCTTCTCTTACCCGTTCTCTCACTACGATCGCATTCTTCGTAAACTCGTACTCTCTGTCTCTCTCTATTTATATGTAATTTGTGTGTGTTTTTTATTTCTTATTTTTCTAGTGAATTTTATTAATTAGATGCTTGTTTTTTCTTTTTTTATCTGTTGGGTTTTTAGGAATGACAAAGTTTCGTTTTTTAAGTATGGGTGTACTAGGAAAATGGCTTTGGAAGTTGGAAATCATCACTGGGTTATTTTTTTTATTTTTTAGGTTTTGGTGTTGGTTACAGGATATAATTCACAGTCAGATGGCAGTTGGTGTGGAGAAGAGATCTTAGAATATGTGTTTTCAGATTTATTCTTTTATTGCTCAGCATAGGAAATACGTTGGTTGTATATTATATGGAATTGCCAGAGGCCTATGGAGTATAATTTTGTGGAACTTGTTAATTCCATAGGGCAAAATAATTGGAACTTCAAATAATATGTGTGTGTGTGTGTGTGTTTAATGATTATACTCCATGAAGTTGAGAGATAATGAATTTGTGGATCCATTGTGATTCTGCTTTCATTTCATAGAATTCATGTATTTGTAGAGAGATTCTTGCTGAAGATGTTGTCCTAAATGGAGTAGGATGGTGTTAAGGGATCCATATAACTGTCCTAACTAGCTTAGGATTAAAGATTAGTTGAGTTGAGTACTGCTCTTGTAGCATCCTAATCTGACAAAACTTCCTGGAACTGCATTCATCGTGATATTGGGTTTTGTTGCTTTACCAGGGTTGCAATCTGGCTGCACATAGGGATAGTAGCAGATTCTTTTTCTTTGACTTGCTTATGCTACAAAGTCCAGGCGAGAAAATCAGGTATATTGATTTTTCCTTTGAACTTGATCTGTGTTATTTTGATGTCATCAAATGGAATTTTTTTGCTGTTTATGTTTTATAGTTCTATTTTCAAACTTGGTTAATACGATGCATATTGGCGGGTTTTTTTAAGCTAATTGTTTTATAATTAATTTATAATTGATTTTTCTCAATACATTTATGCAGCAAAATTGCAGGGTCCTTAAAAGCTATTAATTTGACCAAGTTACTCTTTTTATCTGTTTATTTTAATTTTTTTTCCAGGATTTTTGTCTTTGTAGGGATGCTATCTAAACATTTTTTTTTTGTTGTCGGAGTGATTTCATGACTAGCCCTTTTGAATTGTATTCTTGACTAGATAGAAATGAAGGAAAACCTGGTGAAGGTGGATTTGTTTCATTGTATGGAAAAATACAAAAACTTATTTATGCCCTACCTGAAAACTACAAGAACCAGGTCACCGTCATGATAGATGATGTGTCTCTTATGGAGGTGGCTGCTTATGGCTCTTCGGATCATGTCTTAGACTTCCTGCAATATTGCCATACTCTAACAACAGATTTTGTAAGAATTTTTTGGGACTTTCCATAATTCTAAACTTTTTTATTTTTTGTTTTAGTGATACAATGATTCTTGTGCCCTTGTTATTTTCACAGGGTTGTTCATTAGTAATACTTAATCATGAGTATATATATTCAAGCATGGAGAGGCCTGTATTCATATTACAGATGGAGTACCTTGCAGATGTTTTGATAAAAACAGAACCTTTGACCACTGGTTTGGCAGTTGATTTGCACGGGCAAGTAAGTTATGCTATCATATTTGAGTGAATATATTCTATTATTATCATTTTTACCACTTGTTTAAATTTGGAGATTGATATCTATTTAGCTAACAACATTTATTTCCTCACTAGTCAATGTATTTTCAAATTCATGACTTCTCCAAGAAGGGAAAGAAAAAAGCTTTATCTTTGGTTTAAGATAGGATTGTTGAAATTTCCAAGTTGGAGACCCTTTATGTTCTGGCGTTTATAAACTGTCATTGAGATTGTAAATATGTTTAGCATACTTCTAATTTTTGCTCATGTATCTCAAGTACAGTCATGAGGTATGATTTATATGTGATCACTTGTTCAGTTCCTCAACACACTAATCAAGAAGGACTAATAAAAATATTGAGCTCAAATTAGCTTGAACTTGTACTTGCTGAGTTTCCTATATCTTATAGTTTTTTTCTTATGCACATTCATATAATTGCATTAGGTGTTTTTCTTCTCAAAAATAGGGAAAAGAAAAATTCATGTTCTTTACCTTTTCATATTTGTAGTCGTATTTTGTAGTTTTCCTTGTATACTTTTAGAAATTTTCATGTCATCATTCCTTCTGTTTTTGTAATTTCATCAACTTAAATCTGAGTCGGCATGTGGTGTTGCAAGAATGACATTTTTAAGTTGTATCCAACCATGATCTTTGGTTTCTTTTTAAATTTTACGTGATGATAGGCTACTTCAACCTTTGCAATTTTTTCTCATAATTTTTCTTTGTTGCAGTTGACAGTTCTGAACACGGGAATTTGTAGTGGGAAAGGAAACATAAAGAACAAGATGAGCAATTTCCAGTTCATGATCAAGGAAAACAGCGTTGAATACTTCTATCCTGGAAGTCGAAGGTGAGGGATCAGATGCGACTCGTTTTAAGACGGACAACTACAAATATAAGAAAATAGTCTCTTCATCTAAAGCGAGTCTGGATTTCATGTTGGGAGATGATTCTACAGTACACATGATACTGTCCATCCAAAAAAAGAAAAAAAGAGAGGCTATTGAAGGGTTTTAAACTCTAGTATAGATGGAATTTTAGTTTATCTTTTGGTTGTCATTTTGTTACCAACTTGAAGGAATGGAAAATAGGAGAAGCTATAGGAGATTTGCTGAACTTTGACCATGTCTATCAGTCAAGGGTTTTATTAATTTCATAGATAGCTACTGGCATTTCAACTTATTAATTTCATAGATAGCTACTGGCATTTCAACTATGGATATTGTCATTGTTATTGAAGAGTTGTTATCACTGCTCAGTCTGCTCTTGGCGTTCTATACATGTAATGCAAATTCATCTGGATCAGTGCATATACATATATGCTTTTAGTTGAAAGTTGAAAATGCTTAGCATAAACAAATAAATCTTTTTAATACATTGGAAATACCGAGAAATAAAGAGGAGTGTCTGGGTTTGAATATATAATCTCATACTATAAATGGGGTAGATGTCCAACCATTTAGTATTTTGATCTAATAGCATATAATTCTATGAGATTTAGTTAGAAGAGTTTTATTGTAAAATTGAGCTTCAGTTTCCTGCCAAAGAAACAACCTAAGACTCCTTATCTTCAAAATTATATTCAAGAGTTCATTATTATTAAATATTTTCGGATAGGCATTTACAATTTTACCTAATTTTTCAATTGTGTTTATAATTTGAATTGTTGTGATTCTGCTCAAAGTTAAAATTTAAAGAAAAATAATACTAATTTACTAGTACTAGAATGTAAAATTGACCCTTGACCTTATACAAGATCGATAATTTAATCGTCCATTTTTGATTGAATTTCTCAATTGCTTGAACTTGTAACCAAGTTAACGTTAAATTGATTGATAATTAATATATATATATATATATATATATATATATTACCATCCAGTTTCTGTCACTGTCCCCTTCACTTGAAGAACTTTCATTCACAGGGTAATGCTCCATAGAAGAGACCAAGAAAGCACCCTAATAACAAACAATGAGCCAACTATGGGCCTGGAGACAATCCCCCTTATCTGTTATATTCATTCTCTCCGGACTAGTTTTACACAAATTTCACAGTATTATGTGTAGAGGAAAATTACCAGAGGTCCCGAGAGGAATGAAGTTCTCACAGCCACTTGAATACAGAAAAGGAATTAGATCCGAACAGCACACTAAGTTGTTAACAAAAAAAGAATTAGATCAGAACAACAGCCGCATAAAACCACTCGAGAAAGGAAGATAATGAGAAGAAAAGAGTCTTTCAAGTAGCTCCTATGTAACTGTCTCCATGAACAGTCTAATAAAACTACAGAACACCAAAGTCTGAGTTTCTTTGTTAGAGAAGGTTACCCTTTCAAGGGTTACCTTCGAGTAGTAATAGGGAACACATTAATCCATAGTTATAAAGTACAGTTCAGGATGTTCTAAGATTGTCAATTTCATAATGAATATCTTCTTGATACTGACTACCACAACTTTTTAACACCTGACACCCAAATTTTGCCCAAATGAATCTAAATGCTTAGCTTCCTCCCTTGTACAGTTAGTCCCGATCTCATGGACATAATTCTACACAATCTAAGGACAGGGTCGGGTTAGCTTAGTACATCCTTCCCTTTATTTGCTTGTGTTGCTTGTCGTACAAATTGTCCTCGAATTCGTGGTCTTTGTTCTGCCAGTTTCTTCCTACTCTGGTATCGAACCTGGAAATGAAGATTGTAAGGAACTAGACAAATCTGTACACTCTTCTCACAAATTGACAGTGTCATAAGTAATTTATATGGTAAAATGCAATATGGACAGATGTGAGTCTTTAAAATTTACTCAGCTGACTCATATAAAGTAGATGGGGAATTCTGATGATCGCAATGGTCATATACAGCTAAAGAAAATTCTCTTTATAATCCATGTTGATTGATATTCATGCCTGTGTACGTCCAGCATTGAGGTATTTTATAGAATGTCATATCATTCAAATTTTCTTGGTAATACCGATACTATGATCTATTTCCATTTGAGAATCTTGTCAATGAAGTTTTCATTTTACGTCAATATTCAATGACTTGTATGTGATCTTATTGCTCTATACTTGATGATATAAATGCAGTCTCGGTTACCTTCTTCTTAAAGCATCTCTCTTTCCTCTTTTGGAAGAATTTGTTTAAAGCAGCCTCTCTCTGTGCAGTACGGTTTTGATCAACTGCAGTTCTGCTCCCAATTCCACATTCTGTACCCAGGTTTCCATCTACCCCGTTATCTCTCTCTGTGTTTGTTGTTCTGAAATTTAGAGCCATATAGCTCCCATTCAGTCCATTGCTTCCGTGGTCACTTCCTGACACACTCCCATCCAAACTGTAATTACCAAATATACCATCTACCAGTGTGCTCAATCTGTTCGAAGACCCACACTGGAGAGCTGCCGCAGCCATATTTTTCACAGATGAATCATCATGTTTGGCAAGCTGCTGCTGCTGGGGCATGTTATGAACATGGTGATAGTGGTGATGGCAATGGTGATGGTGGTGTTCCACTTGGACTTGGTGCTTCATGTCTCTTGTTGGAGTTAAACTAGTGTTTGCAATTGCAGTGTTAGCCTTATCAGGTTGAGGGAGAAGCATATGGCCATTCTGCACAGACTGGAAAGCAGAAGAGGGATGGGGACCTCTAGCAGTATATTTGGGTGCAGGCTTGTCACAGAATATCTCTGGTTTGGAGAATACATTATTAGTAGTGGAACCCATGTCATTGTTGTTACTACTACCATTGGAACGCTGATTGGGGGAGGTGCTATTTGAGTTGGATTGAAAATTTTGTATTGAGTTTGTTTTTACTGCCTCTGAACTATTATCAAGTGGAGAACAGCTGCCCACATTCCCTGTTTGAGCCTTGTTAGTGGTTGAAGCCGAATTGTACCTATATGACAATGAAGACTCTCCAGCTGTAAAATACAGTTATTTTAAAGGTCCAAAGATGATGTAATCAGAACATATAAAATTTATCATACCTTGAGAATGCTGAGAGGTCTGAATGTCTAAGTACATTTCGGTCATGAGCACTGGTCCCGGTATCCCTGACATCTCTAAGCCTCTTCAAACTAAGCTCAAGAGAAGGAGTATCCTTAGTTTCATAGACAACCTTATCCTTTTGGTTGGAGAACTTGGACAGACTGTTTGGGAAGTCAAAAACTGCACTTCCTGTCTGAGGATCAGTGCTGTTGGTCATGACACCCATAACATCAACAGCTTGGTTTCTTGAATCCCCACTGGGTTTCTCACTGTTGAGCTCTATTTGTGCTTTCTCTATTTGCTCAACATTGTCCTTCAAGTTTATTTCAGGAAGTTTCTCTCCATTATTGCCTGCTAAATTAGCCACTACTTTTTCACTTAGATGTCCAAGCTTCGAATTTGTAATTCTAGGTACTCCGATCTCCAAGTCCTTGCCCATAATACCTTTGCCTAACACTGAATATAGCATAAGATCAATAAGAGAAAGTGAAATTTCACTAACAATTTTCTGCAGAGCCATGCATACCAAGGTCATCATCCTGCAGCTCACACTCGTTTGCCGTGGTCACAGGCACCCAATTGTTTCCGTGTGCTTCTAGCTTTGAAAGTATAACTTGTGCACAAGCGCTATCAGGAGGGTCAGCTACCTGATCCCATGGTGACATTGGTTTTGGGCTGTCAACTTCTATGGCCCTTTTTGTCCAAGAGCTCTGCATACATAGATAGAATGAGTGTGCATTCAGAAATTTCATAATGTCATCACAGTAGAATCCAGCCTCTGTGTTAAAAATCTGTAATCTCACCTTAGTATGCCAAGAATATGTTTGTTTTGCTATATGCATGAATGCTTCTACATATATATGTGCATCAAATATACACATACACACACAGATACATGACTGATTTATGTGGCAATTCATAATTGGGTTATTACAGGAAATCTCTCTTGCCATTTGCCATTTGCATTTTGGCATCATCTAGATTCACGTAGTTATTCATCTCCTCCTCATCAATTTCATAAATACTGCTTAAATTAGGTAAATTACTTTTAATGAATAATGAACTTTGTACTAATTTTCATTGTGATTACATAATTTCAATGTCATAATTTGGTCACTGAACTCTAAATTAGTGTGACCTCACATGATTCTGACAAGAATCATACTGAAAATCTAAAATCTAACACGACTTATAAGTTGCATATTATAACACTGAAAATGAGGTGTATATTAAAATAAAGTCGAATAAAACCAAGTCTCTTTTTTTTCATACAAAAATTAACTCAGAATTGAATGCCATATCAAATTTCAGGTGCGTTTCTTAAAGGAATCAAATAAAAGCACCTTAGTTGCATCAAAATCGAAGTCAAGTGATCAAATTGCAACTCATTAAAGTTTTATAACCATAATGGAAACTGTTGCAAAATTCAGTGACCGCTAGAATGATTTACTTTTCTTAAATCTCGTTTCATTTCTCCTATTGAATTTTGTTGGCGCACTTTATTGAAAAGAATGCTTTGATTAAATTATTAAAGATCCAGACTGTCAAATATAGGAGTCTATCCATCTGTGCTCAAGACGCAGTGAGTTTATAAGATGCACATAAATATTTGTATTTTTGTATTATGCGTTCATCACAAAGAAGCATAATGAGCTCACTCACAAGTCACAACTAGGCTGCTGATACAGCAGAGACTTTCAATCCTAACATTTATGTCATTTACTACATCATCTATTTTTTATGAGGACTGCATGTATTCATCTAGCGTAGGCAATTTATCTGTGTGTAGGCATATTTCTCCATTGACAGTGAAGGAAGTCATTAGTGACATAATTCGCCAATAAATACAATAAAACCAAAAAGGAAACCTAGTTTGATTTTGCAAAGCTAGACTTTCTACTAATATCATGAAATCAACAGACAGGAAAAATAATCATTACACTGGTTTGAATGGATACAGTACCAGAATCATCAAAAGTAGGTTATCCTGAGTCGTCATGGTTATTAACTGAATTCTAACTGCATTCCTATCCACTTGGCATAGATCCTTTTGCAATTCTACTTGGTCAAGGACTGTATTTCCAATAATTTCTACTGACGTTAAATCCTTCTTGACCATTTCAGCCCATTTTTCTTTAGCTTACATATAATCTTCACTTATCCTTAGATATATTTGATCTTCTGTACTGAAGCATCCAGTTGTCTACAGTCTAAACTGGACATTGAGGAAAAATTTTAAACGTCAAACTACTGTCCAATCTGTTCTTGATCCTACCAAATACTAGATACAAGCACGAAGACAGCACATCCAACATTGTATTTGTGAAAATATCTATTTGCACCCTCCACAACCAAAAAATGGAAGAATAAAGGAAGAAAGAAGACTAGATTCACCAATCATAATCCTCAAAAGAATATGTTTATCAGTTTGTCAGTTTGTCAGGTGTAACATTAGTGGTGTTCAGGACTGATATTTTAAGATTTTAAGTCCTAATCCTCAAAGGCAACAAGAAAAAACAACACTCTTGTCCTCAAAGTAAGAACACAATCACCTAATAACTTTTATTCTTTTTTCATTGGATTCCAAATCATTAAACTACTACAAGTTCATGCTAAAACTTTGGGGACAAAGAAAGAAGTGGAGTGGGGGGAGAAGGGACAGAGGGGTATGGGAGAAATAAGAATGGAATCCCATCTTGATGGGTACTCCTCATAGGTCCTAATGGGGCAGGTAAAACTGGATCAATTCTACACAATGTGATAGAGGTGGATAATATCATACTCATCTCATACAACTATCTCTGTGTTACATATTATATAAACATGGGATTAATAAAAATGAATAAAACAAATAATTAGAAATGAATATGTAACATTACATTTGCAATTTTTCTTTAATTTGATTTTTGTAAAACTATTATTATCCATTTCCTAATATTGATAGTTGACTCTACCTCAACCCAAAATAAGATGGGATGACTGTGGGCATGCCGAAACCCATTCCACATCCTTACCTAGAAAAAACAGACCCTAATGGTCAATTTCAATATATATACTTAACCCTTCAAAAATAGAGGTTTTTCATGGTATTATTTATCCTCTTATGCATGCTTATTATTGCATACAATTATTCTCATAGACCTTACCCTACATCAATTGCTATTTCAAAAATTAAAGGGTTTGCCTTGAAACAAAGGAGAAAAACATTTTGATTGTTTGTCTTTCACCAAATCAATATTAGGGACAAAAAAAAAAGCCTAGGTAACGATTTAAAATTTTGAAATTCAGGAATTTGAAATTAAAAAAATGAGAAACTAAAAGTTTTAGGACTTGTAAATTCATATATAAAAATCCTTGTAGAAGGAAAAAAGAAGAAGCTTTATTTGTATTCAATATAGACTTCATTTTCTATCAAACACATTTACCTAGTTTACTGCAGCCAGTGATAGCCTTGGACACAGACCCAAGTCTGACAAAAATCAATGCCTTGGTGCTTCCTCGGAAATAATTTTTCCTTGCACCAATTCTATACCCACCATATCCCTTATAAATGGAGTGGGTGACAAGATAGCTGAATCCACCCAAACCTAAAGGTTTAAGGGGAGAGGGAGGGAGAGAGAGGAGGAAGGGGGGGTGTGGGGGCGATATATGGTACATGTAGCTTCCCTATGGGCTCATGCTATGGGATCTTTCGGGAACTTTAAGTCTCCAAATTGATTAGAGGGCATTGCTTTTGTAGTCTCCCTTTTATGTTTTTGCTTATAGTTGCATGTGCGGTTGCATAGGAGAATGCCTTGTCTATCCTACAATGCAATATATAAAAAGCAACCCAACCAACGATCAGATTGACAACCAATGAAATAAATGAGTATAAGTTAAATTTGTAATTGTAGTTCCAAATCAAATGTTTTGGCTAACTCGGGCTTGGTTCATTAGTAAACGAGCCTTAAAAATCAAGCTCAAATGAAATTTTATCGATACGAGTATCAAGTAGCGCATGAGTGGCTCAACGCATTTGCAGCCCTACATGGATAGAGTTAATACATAACATAGTTCAAAATCACATGAAAGAAGCTAAAAGATCATACTTGCAAGAGTGTTGTTCATGAATAAGTGATACCTGAGTGCCACTTCCATGGTCACTTCCATCTCTTGCATGCAAACCAATGCTTCCAATGTCATGCACGTTATTACTGCCAGAGTTGTTGTCAGACTCCTCATCACTCTTTGACTTTGTGGACTTTTGGGTCCGTACACCACTTTCACTTCCACTTTCACTTCCGCTTCCACTTCCACTTCCACTGGACTGATGTAAGGATGAACAGTGAATGAAAAAGAAAATACCAAAATTTTGCACTTCTCAATGGTCCTATATCAATAAGCAGTAAATAAATGATGAACATAGAAGCAAAGAAAAAATTGGTATAAAGCTTCCAAAACATTGATAGTTGAAACTTAGCTCAATGAAAGTACTTCAGTTAAAAATCAATACCCTTTTTTCAGTTGGAATTGCTCCACAATTGACATTTCAATAAGTATACAAAGGACAGACCTGAAGTTTAGAGTCCAAAATTGGTCCACGATATAGTTTCATACATAAAGCGGGATAATTAGAGCAACTCACGCTGTGGCATTTCCTCCAAACATGCTGCCAAAGATTTTTAAGTTCATTCTTTCGAATAGGCTTCACTAAAAAGTCAACTGCACCCTTTGACAAACACTTAAACACTATATTCATGGAATCATGAGATGACATCACTGCACATAAAACTCACCAGGTGTAGCAGTTAAAAGTATCAATTTGTCCATATGAATAAGGTAAACAATATTCATTTTGAATGGAAGAAAACATAAAACAGTGGAAATATACTCACTAATCACAGGAATATTCTTGCAAGTTTTGTGGTTCATAATCTTATGTAAAAGGCCAATACCCGATAAACAAGGCATGACTACCTCAGTCAAAATCAGATCAATATGATTGGTTAGATCATATAGAAGTTTCCAGGCTTGAAAACCATTTGCTGCTGCTGTAACTGCCAAGATGAAATAAAAAATAATAATAGAAAAAACAATGAGTAATAGTTAGCTTCATGGATTAGGAAAAGAAAAACAAAACAGAGAAGTGCCACATATTAATTAGGATACTTGCTCCAAGGAAAAACTTACATTATCAATCCAAAAAGTAACTCATGTGGAAAAGACGTAATATAAGTATGAGACATCAAAATCAAGGACTTCTACCAAAATGGCATTATTTCAATTGAAAAAGAAAAGACTTGCATTAAATAAATGCAGAAAAATGTCCTTATGCACTTACAAAGCAATGAGCGATGCCGACAAGTGTCATATTAAAACTTATTATTTGAATTGGTTTTATTTCTCTTTTAAATTTACTTTCAAAGTTTGTAATAGGCCAACACTGAGCAGAGTCACTCATTGTAAGGCACACGAATTTACAAGGAATGATAGCCAAATGTTATGTTACACATCATGTGGCATTTCAAAGTTTTTACTTGATTTGATTTCCTTGCTCTGATTTTCATAATCAAACTTTCTGCAAAATCATATCAACAGATGGCATACAGAAATGGCACTCCCTAATAATAGCAACAATTTACTTCTCTACCACCATCAAGCAAACATTTCAACATCACTGAATTATCTAATGTGTTTTTTAGATGGTCTACAGCTAGTGGGTTCTCGTTAACTACTATGTGGGAGGATATTTTCCAAATCTTTCTCAGGAGTTTCTATTACAGCCTCTTTCTTATCATTTCTGAATTTTTCCCAATTAAAATAAGGCAAATTAGGTTCCTAAACTGTTTCGATTTCAGAATACATGGATAACCTACCGTAAATTTCAAAATGCTAGACTGGTATCAGATTTACAAAAAGGGATAACTATGAAGTCCAACACAATAGGACCGAAATCCTATGATGTTATCCCCTGCTAATGTATATAGACTGTAAGCTTGCTTTGAGTACTCTAATTTCTTCTAAATAACACTGCCAAAGGCACGACCCAGCCAGTTAAGGCTAGGAGCACATCGCCGACAGAAGGAACGAGCTGACAGGTGCACACCGCGAGACGGTCCAATAGACCCAACCCAAGATCCAACTACGAGCTTTTCAACCACAACAACTTAAATATACACTATTGAAGCTAGAATTACTGCGGCTACTAGCACCAGACTTTCCCTCCAATTGATTCTCATTAAGGGAAATAGATTGCACTCATTCTAATTACCAAATTTATAGAGTCCGGTATTGTCACTACCTCCTCGTGTCAGGATTGGGTAATTTGCACGCCTGTTGCTTTCCTTGGATGTGGTATCCATTTCTCAGGCTCCCTCTCCAGAATCGAACCCTAATTTTCTGTCACCCATCACCACCATGGTTGGGTATTATTATCAGTGATGGAGTAAAAAATTTTACTTTGCAAGTACAAAATTACATATAATTTTATTAAAAAAAGTACTTTTATTTTTTAGAATGAATAACATAGTTAATTTTTCCAACTAAATCTGTTGAAATTACGGACCACTTTTTATTTATTTAGGTCAATTTTTTATATAAATTTAATTTTAATTAGAATTTGAAATTACCTCACAATTCTAAAAACGTTTCTATTACTATTGACCTTGTTTTTCTGTGGAAAAAAAATCATATATCAGTTTGATCAATAATTGTACAGATAATAAGTCAAAATAAAATTTTCCTAATTAATTTAATTAAATTTTAAATTATATATTAGGAATTTTTGATTAGTTGGCGGACAAAATCAATATATAACCTCAACATTAGTTTAATTTTATGGATTGCCAATTAACTAAACTTATTCTCCGTACTATTTATTAGAATTCGATTATTGAAATCAAACCATAATTAAAAAAATATATCATTTGCAATCTTTTTTTTTTTTAATTTCAACATTTAATATGCCTGTAAATTAACCAAAAGTATATAAAAATTGAATATTTTAATCAAAGTAATTAAAAAATGAATCTAGTATTGTGTATAAAAATAAATTTATATGTGCAAACGTTGACCTAAAAAGTGGCAATTCTATATAGTCATGGTATAGAAATGACCAACCCAAAATAATCTTTCTCCAACTTCTTCTTTCTCTATCCATTGTCTTAATCTCTGTTCCTCAAGAAATTGAGTCAACAAACAAATAATTCTTTAAATTTTGTATTGTATTCTGCCGATAAAAACTAATGCCATCAATTTTCCATATCTTGAAAAATGCATCTCCTACAATCTTATCAACGATAAAAGCATCTATAATTTCAAGCTACTGACAATAAGAGAACAGAGTATACAAAACTCAGAAAGAAAGGAAAATCATTATCAAAATGAACTGAAAATAAAGAAATCATTTCAGCAGTGCAAGATACTGTCATCTAATATTAATACCATAGTCAACTTCTAGCTAGGTTTAATCACAAAAACCCGACCTCCCCACAATCGACCAAGTTGGGGTGTCACCTAAGCTGCGATCCTTAATATAGAGCCCCAATAAGTCTAGTAATTAGTTCTAGTTTTCTACTTGGTATCAAATCCCATGAAGATAAAAGAGTTTCAAGTGCTAATAGTCTACAAATACCTAAGCATGTTACAATTTTTAAATAAGATTTTCATTAAAAGGTTCCAGCAGTAATGCTTCTTTGGATTGTATTATGAATTTCTAATCCTAGTTGTAATAACTAACGTAATCTCAGCAATAACGGTATTGAGAATCTGTTATCAAGTAAAATTCATTCTTTTCCAGTAAAGCTTTTCTTAGCTGTCCTACATTAGGTTATCAACAACATTCCCAAGGAACACAAGCTTTGGATAGAGCCTAAAGCAAATAAAGAACCTTCCTCAGTTAGCCAATAATAGGATATGACTATAGCTCAAATGCGAACAAAGAGAAAATTTCGCCTTCTTAAGACAGAAGACACTTGAGATGCGTCCAAATATGGAAGGATGAACAACTGGTCACCAGAAAAGTCTTTTGCAATTAGACCCAACTTGAGCCAACTTTAAAGTCATATGACTCATTTGATACCTGGGCCAAGATTCAAGATAATGTGCATTCCAAGCCCAATCCAACTAACGATTGGACCTCCTCCTTCAATGTGCCAACTTAGTTGAGTTTAGATATCTCGTCTGAGCTACCATTTTCTTGGACAAGGAAGACCTCAAGCCCATTATCTACACTGGAATAATCTTAGATGCTCAACTGGAAATGCTAGAATGCATAGAGGCAAAAACTCACAAATACGATAGGAAAAGCTGACAACATTTAGAAATGTAGTTAACAATCCTAAATTGCATAAAGATACAAGCCTAGACAATTAAACAATTCCTAATAAAAGAAAAAAGCATTGAAACGAATTATGGACCAATCTCTTCCTCCTCTATTTGTGCAGGAATAATAGCATTCCTCATTGTTTAGTCAATTGTATTATTAAAAGTGAAACACCTTAACAATGTCAAAATCGCCACGTCTAATGCATGGTAAATCATGGTTCGATAAGTGGTTGAAGGATTGTGACAACTCCTAACCAAGACAAGGATCAATTTAATGATCCCTAAGGAATTTTCTGAAAACATATTTATTGCATGATGACAAAATAGTTTCCATTTATCACTAAAATGAATACACATGGAAACTAGGAGGTTGCTTGGTATAAATGCATTCCATAAAATATCTTCCAGTTGCAGATCTAGAGCAAGTAGTTCCAAATTGAAGTGAGCAGTTGCTTCAATGGATTTCAAGGAATGCATTAACAAATCCACACTTGACAGGTTTGTTAAGCACAAAAAAATTGTTTGGAATTCTGCATTTTTAATTCTATGAAATTGGTCATACTTGAGCCAAATTCTACCAAAATTGACAGAATTTGCAAATGCATAAAATAACAATGATACAAATGAACTCTAACCAAAAGCGATACAATTTGCAAATGAATTCTTTATTTAATACACAATATAACAAACATTGATATTCATTTACAAATGAATTCTATTAATGAAAATCATTTGCAAATGAAATAAGTTCATTGTTCCAAACATCAAAAATAGGAAACTGAAACTTTAGTTTGAATCATTTTGTGTGTTCTTTTATTTTAGATAGGCCAGCAACCATTTCAAAAACACTCGACCAAACATGCTCTCAAGATATAGAACAGAGTAATGTTTTTATGAACAAAAAACATTTCCTAAACTATTCCAGAGATCCCAATTCTTTTTTTCTTACTAGCATCTAACAGAAACAAACTTTGTGGCCCTTGGATCAAACCATAAAAATTTCACTACAAAGGAATGGATATGGGACTTTAGGAACATAAAACTAGTGAAATAGGGATAAGAAATCAAAGATCTATTGCAGCTATGAAAAATAAATACCAGCAAGTACATATGACCTAGCATCAGAACATTATCTGGCTGGGAAAATAACAGGGAAAGGCAAACAATAAAATTTTATAATGAGAGAGAGAGAAAGAGGTTGATGCACATAGATGCATCATGTTCTGGAAAGTTGACAAATATTTTAACCACAAAATAACAAAACGACCAGACAACTGTTCCCAATATCATATTTTCCCAGCTTGTTGACAATTCGTGTTGAAATGTTTAAGCAAACAACCCCAGGATCTATCAAAGTAATTATTATTGCAAATGCACAAGAAGCTCCTAAGATTTATTTCTTTATGCAACAGTAACCACTGCATGCATTACATCAAACTGCACCTTATTGATAAAATTTAACATTTGTCCAGATTTTGTATAAGATGCAAAACCTTTAAAAACATATCCTCAAAAGTTAGATATGTCCAATTTCACGTGTCATTTCAATATGATAACAAATACACACATAAACCATGTGAAATAAAATCAGCATATTATAAATATCTAACAAAATATGCAGTATTTGATTAAATTTATCAGACTACAAATTTGAATGCATATTGTACACTAAATATGTATGTATTTTTTGTCATGTGATATAAACTGTTTACTTTGAACATTTAGATCAAGTGAGCAAGAATTACTTGATAGAATAAAGATACTTACCTTCATAGCCACAGTTTCTAAGCAATGCACTGACAACATGGCGAGTTGAATTGTCATTCTCCACCAGCAGAACCTTTAGTGACCTAAGAGGAAGAAACCTCTCCCACCGAACCAAAGGCCCTTGAGAATGTTGCTGAGGCCTGCCAGACTGTGCATGATCCTGGACCTGCACCACTTCCGCACGCCCATCATTCACATCTTCAACATCCTCATTAATTTGTGATTCGTCTTCCTCAGAAAGCTCCTGGCCCTCACCCAGGACCCCGTCCCTTGTTTCCTTGTGCTCAGTTTGCACATCATGATTTAGTTCTGCTAACCCATTGGTCATGGGACCATTAACATTCATTTGAACTACCCACATCAACCAGATTCAAAGAGACCAATAATGAGAAATACACTAGATTGAGTAGGTGAAAAAACCTCCCTTATTCGACTAGAGAGATTGCACATCCCGTTGTCTTCAAGATAGCAACCTCTACAAATGCAATATCTCAATAAATCCTGTACAAGGACATAAGTTTCACATAAGATAATGCACAAAAGCCACAATCTAGAAATTTGTAGATATGATAAAACTTCAATGGCTAACAATGTGACAGTTTGCTAATACAATACTTATTGGTTTATGAGTTGCTGATAAATTAGGAAAATAAATCCTTTATCAGTTTTTAAATTGTTTATGATCAAAGAAATTAATTAACAAGTGCAAGTACTTGGGAAAGTTCAAACTTCTTTTATTAACTTTTATGAGTGAAAATTCTTCCTGATGGAAAAGTAGACAAATTAACTATGCCAAGTATCCAAACAGCTAAAAGTAAAAAATGTACTCTCGCATTTGCAACGAGGCAGACAAGCGAGCAAAAGGGAACAAGGGTTGATCTCTCCCATCAAGAAAAAAACATTCAGATAGAATGAAATAAAAGAATCCCAAATTGAATTTTAACTAAACTTACTAATAATTAAATGTGGAAAAATCAGGACAAAAGGAAGAGAAACTCGAAGTTCGAATCTTAAACTTTTAATCCACTAAGCCAAAAAATATCCCATAGTCGTACTACCCAGTTAACTCCAGTGAAACTACATACCTTTATTACCTTTTTTTGTTTGTTTTCTGATGAAACTATAATAATTGGAAATATTCGAGCAAAATAAAAATTTCTCTTTATTACCTTAGTTCTTGAGTAAATAAACAGATAATAAGGAAGCATTTCAAAGATTTTCTAGCAAATAAAAAGGAATTGAATCTAATCAAGGCTCATTTGTAAGAAGAGGAAGAGAGAAGGAAGGGAAAAAAAAAATGGATGATGGCAAAAATTAATAAAAGAAAAAAAAAAATGTACGGTCCATTTAAAAAAAGAAGAAGAACAATATATATATATATATATATATATATATATATATATATCATTTTAACTGCCAAAAAATGAATATTCTCGTCTAAAAACCTCCTTTTTGTATGAAAAATGCCCCGTTAAAACTAAGAAAAACTCTCTTTTTTTCGATTATCGATCCAGGCGCCTCTTTTAGATTGTTAAACTATTAAGAGTATATAAGCATAGAATAGTTTTATATAGCTTTATTTTCCTTTTCCTGAATTTTCTAAAAACCAAACAGATTATAAGAATACTTTCCGATTCAAATAAAATCTCTCATATTTTGACCAGAGAATCAATGGACCTAATAATCAGCTTCTAAACCGCGAAAATGCATGAGAAGAAACATTTAAATCGAAAAAGATTTCAAAAAAAATTGAAAAATCAAACTTCGAATTTTCAATTCAAAACCAATACAAATCTCAAATTATTAAAACTCAAAATTAAATTCTAAAAGTCAGTTTTCTCAGCAACCAAACGAATAATACTAATTTACAATCACAATCTCAACAAAGAAAAATTAAATTAAAGTTCAAGGCCATAAACATCAGAGAAATAAAAATAAAATTTTCAAAAAAAAAATCAATTAAACCCGAGGATTTTCTCGAGAAAACAGTCTCTTCTTTTTCCATAAAGATTTGAAAAAGCAGTGTATTATCAACCACCAAACAAGAAATAACAATTATACCTTGTAATCCTCATGATAGTTCGATTCGGTCACTAAGCTTCCAGAAAAAAATTCTTCGAAACAGGTAAATAACTTAAATTAAATTAAATTAAAATTAAAATCTCAAGCCATTATTTTTCTCTCTACTTTGTTTTCTAGGGCTTCTTTGTAAAGAACAGAACAAAATGAAATTGGCAGGAGAAACAGCTTGACTGGTTGGGGGGAAAAAAAAATATATGCCCGTTTAGTTTAGCTAGCAGATTGTGGCTGGTGGGTATTTATTCGCGGATAAATATTAGTAGTTCATTAAAAATTTAATAGTTATTAATAAATTTTATTAATTAATTAAGTCTTAATTTAATAATTAACTCAAATTAATATTATAAAAATTATTAAATAATATATATTATTAATTTATCAAATATTAATTTATAAAAATTATATTGTGTTAAAATTTATCAGTTTATTAAATTTTAATAGTTATTATAGTTAAAACTATAAATATAACTATAATTGTTTTAATAACTATTATAAATAATATAATTATAATTATTTTATTATTTTTAAATTTTATTAGTTATTATTTATTATATTTTTTAAATTAATTATTTTTCGATAAAAATAATATAGTAAAAATATAATACTCTATTCATTCTTTTATATATATTATTTTAAAGAAATAAAAAAAAAATTATAAGTGGTTTTCAGGTTTCAATATTATATTTATTATTTTTTTTTAATTTTATCATTTATTATTTTTTTTAATTTTATCTCAAATTAAAAATTAAATTTATACTTTTAATTAATTTTATAATAAGTGAAACCATATAATAAATAAGACTATATTAATTATTTTATATTAAAATTAAAACATAATAATTAATTTCTTAATTTTTGTGTTTTCTTTCAAAATGACTTATATATTTCATCCGTTTTTTTATCTGTCATTTTAGAAATTCATATATTTTCATTTTTAATTATCGCTTTAAATTTTTAAAATAATATTTATTCATATTTTTCAATTTTATCTTTATAATATTTAATTAAAATATAATAATTTAATTTAATATAAAATTAAGAATATAAAATTAAATAAATTATTTTAAATTTAATTAATAAATATTTTAATATGTATATAAAATTTTAAACCACATATTAAAAAAAATAATGGAAGTAAAAGAATAGTGGAAATATTATTTATTAGCTTACCTGTTTGGAAATCTAAACATTAATAATTACTGAAATTTGTTAATTTAACATAGGGATTGAAAAACTTATTGAGAGTAAATAAAGTTGTGGATTAACTTCAAATGGTTGAATTAGACACCAACTAAATTGAAGAGTTAGAGATTCAATGACTTGGATAATTGGAGGTTCCAAAATCAATGTTATGAATTTTATATTTTGCTGAGTTTGGCATAAAATAAGAAAATTTATTAGATACAGCATTAAATTTTTTTTTTTTACTCATATAAATAAATTCATATTAACATATTATTATTTCATTCACAAATAAATTTATTTTTATATTAATAAAAAAAATTGTCTAATAATTTTTATAAAATCAAAAACTCGGCGGTAAGGTTTTAATGGATCTTAGGAGATCTACTCCCTAATCCATGTGCTTTGCTTACGTGGACAAAGTGAACGTGGGACGTGATAGTCCATGTGACATGAATGATCTGATGGTGTGGGGCGATGATACAGCTGTCAATGGTCTGTGGTGGATCTTCGGAGGATCTCTTAGATCGTGGGATGACATGTGGATAATTGTGGGACGAGTTAAAGATGCTTGTTCGTATGATTTCAAATTTAAGAAAGTAAAATTGATACGTGGCACTTTTCCTGGTTCGAAATTAACAATTGGGATATTATAATGACGGAAGTGCCCTCGACCTACAGCCCATTTTACGAAGAAGCAGACAAGAGATTGCCACGTCAGCAATAAAATATCTTCTCTGACTTAACGAGAGAGTAGCGAGGCTAAGACCCGTAAGGATCAGTTGCCGTCACGGGTCAAACCTGGTTGGACGAGAAACCGCGCGCCAACTTGAAAGTTTAAACTACAAAAAGTGAATAAAAACCTTTTTTGGAATAAAATTTAATTCCAAAAAAAAACTTTTATTGAACCAAGCAGGAAATATCCAATTTAGGTCGTATTAAAGCTCAACTTAAGTCATGTATTTTAACTCAATCTAATTATTTTCTCATTTAATTAACTATGTCAATATGGACCCATTTCATTTTTTAAATAATAAAAAATTATTAAAATTAAAAATCATATTTTTAAATAATAATAAATTTTAATTTTAAAAAATTGAAAATAAAAATTAAAAACTTAAAAATTATAAAAAAAAATTTATTTTTCTGTAAATAAAAAAATTAACAGAGAAAAAAATATTAAAAATTAAGAACAAACACAAATCGAAGAAAAAAAATAAGAAGAAAAAGACTCATCTGGTTCGATGATGATGTGACCAACGACAGCGGCATACCATAGTTATAAATAGACTATGCAAGATGGATGGCGGCGAGGAGACTTAAACTCGCATTTGTGAGCAATAAGGCGGCTTGATTACTGGGAAGGCTTCGATACGACCAACAAAGTTAAGTAGTGATGATCAAAGGCAAGGACGGGCAACAGCGACACTGAATTACTGGTTAGGCTGAGATTAGTCCAGGTGAATTTTCTTCTTCTTCGATTTGTTTTTCAATTTTCAATGTTTTTTCTTTTTTTTTTTCTCTCTTTTAGTTTTTTTATTTACATTAAAATAAAACTTTTTTTTTCTAACTTTTAAGTTTTTAATTTTTATTTTTAAGTTTTTAAAATTATTATTATTATTATTATTTAAAAATATATATTTTTAATTTAATAATTTTTATTAATTAAAATACAAAAGTTAAGTTTTTTATTTTAGATATTTTTTATTATTTAACAAATATATTTTTAAAAAATTTTAATTTTTTAATATTTAAAAATATGAAATGAGACTCACGTTAACTTTCAAATTAACGAAGAGGCTCTTAATTGGCTCAAAAATAAAGAGTGAGAAGTAATTAGACTGAATTAAAATATATGACCTAAATTAAACTTTTGTTAAAAGTAGAAGTCTAACATTGGGTATTTCCCCAAACCAATTTGTTTCTAACTTTTAATGTATAGTGGTTGAATTTTTAGACTATATTATAAAAAATATATTTTTATTTTTATTTTTTAAATTAAAAATAAATTATTTATTTTTATTATACTAAAAAGATATATCAAATCTATCAATTAATATATTTTACTTTCTTTAAAATATAAGAAGTTAGAGATCTTAAATGCAAATTTTCTTAATCACAAAATTTTTTCACTTATTTACCAGAGATTTTAAGAGAAAAGATTTATCATAAAAATAAAAATAAAAAGAGTTATTCTCATTATATGGTGCATAATATTATTTCACTTGAAATTTTGAATGAATAAAAAATATATTTATTAAATATATTAACTCTCCAATGAATAAAAAATATGTTAATTAAATATAATTATATAAAAATTAATTCACAACAGTATTTTTGGGAATGATTAAGCATACTTTATAATTTTTTTTTATATATAAAAAAAAAATAAGAAAACAAAATTAAGACCTTTGGGTCAAACAACTCCTACAGAATTAAAGAAAAATAATTATAACAAAGGTGAATGAGGGATATCCAAATAATGAATCCCTAAAATTTTGTTATAAGCTACTGAAGCCAGTCAATCAGCACATTTGTTACCTTCTTTGAATATATGATGACACTTAAACTCGTAGTCCTAACTTATAAACTGTTTGATCTAATTCAAGAGAACCTGAAAATTAAGATTATGGCCACATGAATTCCACTCATTAATAGCATCAATAACCAAAGTAGAATCCATCTCCAAAACCATTTTCCTATAACCCATATCCCATGCCATTTGAATCCAAGTGATAAATCCGCCACATTAGAAGAACAAGCTCCTATTAGATAACAAAAACCTTTCTTTCAATTGCCATTGCTATCCCTAATAAGGCCACATATTGATGTGATATTCATATTAGCCCGATAAGCCCCATTAAGGACATGAGTGACAATTGAAACCTGCGAACTACCTTTATTAGATCGTGACTTTTCACCTGGTTCATCGTTAGATTCATAACATTAGTAAATGACTACATCCGGAGGGCTTTCTCCTTCTTTTCACTAGCTCATGATGTTCATATCGATCTATTATGTGCCTCTGCATCTAGCATTGGGTAGACCTCATACAATAACTATCCTAGCTCTACCCTATCTTTTGTTTCATTTCTTCTGGAACAATCACAAGAAAGGTTTTCTTTACTTGCAGTTGGGGAAAGAATCCCTGGTTGATGTTGAACCAATTCTTCCATTCCAGAGCCCAGAGAAAGAAGAAAGAACATTCCATGCTGCGAGGATAACATCGCCTGTTGTACAGTAGCTTTAGCCTATGAGTGCTTTAACCAGTATCAGGAGCATCCCATATGAATAAGCTTCCATTAGAGTTAGGAGAAACAAGAACTAACTTCTTATATAGAATGGCTACCTAAATATCATTAACATGTATGTTATTTTGTACTGTAAGGCCACTAATAAAGTGATTTACCTCTTGAAAAAAAAAATTCATTCCTTTAATGCCAAGCATTCCAAACAGTGACCCAAAAAATAGTACCCCAATTTTGATTTAGCCTACTGAAAACCACATTATTCAGATTAAAACTACTTCACGACTCAAGATTCAAGTCAAAAAATATACCCCAAAGTTGATGAGGGACCAAATGAAGCCAAATACTTTTAATAAACTCACAATCTTGCATCACATGAAGGAATATTTCAGCATGATTGAAATATCTTGGACATTTATCATCAGATGATAGATGCCTATTAGATCGGATAAAATTTGTAAGCAAAGCTTCATGCAAACACAACCACACAAAAGTCCTAATACGTTGAGGCCTTTCCCAATGTTTTATTTTTTTTCCATATTGGAGACACCGCTAAGGGCTGCTGAGAAATAAAACCATATGTAAACTTTACCGAGAAATCCCCAAAACAAGAAGAGTCCCAAGTTAATTGGTCCACATTTCCATGCACATAAGGATGAACCGCTAAAACATGTAGCAAAATTTGCATGGGCAAATGAAACAACAAGTTAGAATTCCAAGCTGCATTAGCATCAACAGCCTGTTGAACTGTAATATCAGAAAGAATCCATTAATATTATTATAGACATAAAAAGAAAGAGGCTCCAAAAGATCAAGTCAAATATCATGCCAAAAAAGAGTGGAAGCGCCATCTCCAACCCTCCAACGAAAACCTTTGCAAACCTAATCCCAAACACTAACATTACCTCTCTATTGATGGGAAAACCTCCCTTGACGTTTAATAGTCTCCACATACCAAGGAAATCTCCCATACTTGCACCTTATAACCCGAACCTAAAGCTCTCGAGGTTTGTATTCAAACCCCAACCCAATTTCATGAGAAAAGTTTCATTTTGAGTTTTTTAAGCTCTGAACGCTAGACCACATGCTTCTGCTAAAATATATTCCAATTTTTTTTTTTAATGTTACAAAATTGCTATATTACCCCTATAAAATTAAAAGGTAAATAGTTATTAATTTTTCTTTTTAGAAAAAATCAATATTATATATCAAGCATGAAATTCAAAGGGTTGGCTCAGCAATTTACGGCTTTAGTGAATTCTTGAGTGAGGATGATTTATTGTGAGAGGTTTTATGTTCAAATTTTTATCAAATTAAATTATCTTAGACCAACATTAACCACGAAATATGAATGAGATTAATTTTATATCTTTTATGATATAAAAACACATCGTGAACTTACCAAAAATATATATCAAGAATGAAGTACATCAAACTAGAGATATCCTTAAACAAATAAAGAAAATAACCCCAAAAAATAAAGAATAACATAAAAATAAGACAAGTGAGCAATTGTATGCGCTACTATATTTGCAAGTAGTTATTAATTAATCATTAAATGTTAAACATTTCTTTCGGTACATACCACCGAATCTAAAACCATTATGTACTTTTTTTTTATTGTTTTTAACTACATTATTTAAAACACAATGACCTGCATAATGAAGTTTAAAATAACTGTATAAAATAAGTCCTCAAATATCATTCCATGGTTTGAATTTATCGAACACCAGAAAAACAAATGAATGACAAATTTTGCCTCCATCTGAATCCGTCCAAATTTACATGAATTATAATGTAATTTAAATTTATTGAGAGTTAACTTGCACAATCTATTTATCCCATATGAATATGATTTGATTGACTAATGCCAAATGCAACATATTTGACTAAAAATATATAATTTTCTTAAAATAATTTTGAAGTTATTATTTTCTACTTACTCCAATTAGATATGTTAGAAAAAAATGATTTTCAAAATAATATAATCCAAATCTATTTATTCTCATTAAATATGTTAGAGATATTATTAAATAAAACGATATAATACTTTTTTTATATACATAAAAGTAAATTTATATAAATATATTTTTATTTCAATCATTTAATATAAATTAGGTAAATATATTTTTATCCTTCCTCATAATTTATTTAGATATGTTATCCCGTAAAATATAAATTACTATTAGAATTTAGTCTTATTAATTATTTTAATGTGATTGTTGGATAACTTTTTTTTAATATATAATAAAGATAATACTAATAAATATTTTCTCCAAAGAAAAATGTAATAGATAATAAAATGATAAGTATTATAATTATTATGAAATCAAATTAAAAATAAGAATAAAAATAAAATATTATTTAATTAACTATATTTTAGAAATATATATAGAATTTAATAGTAAAGATAAATCATACTAATGAATTACTATAATTTTAAATTAGAAACATCACAACTCAACCAATAAATTAAAAAAAAAAATTGAAAGTGTGATAGAATTCAATAATAAAAATATGAAAAAATCTAAAATATCTACGAAAAATAAAATAAAATAATTTTTTTTTTGCCTTGACGAAACAAACACTGTAATATGTTCTATTGTTTTTCTTAATAGTTTATTATTTTTTTTCTCTCTTTTTTGTTTAGTATAATATTTGATTATAATCAATTAGGTATAAATATATTAAAGATTTGATGAAACAAAAAAAATAAATATCTAATACAAAAACAAAATCATAAATAAAAGAGTTAATTACTATTTTTCTCTTATAAAATGATCCAATACATTAAATCTTCTCTAACTCTTCCTGACGAATGTCCCGTTATATTAGTACACCATTTCGTCTAATTTTATCATTAGTCAATCCTAAAATTTTCAACAATTACTGTAAAAAGATATAAATGTTCTTACTCTTTATTTTTAATTAATTATATTTTATTTTTATTTTAAAAAATATTTTTTAGGTTTAAAAAATTTATCTACATATTTTTTGATAAATTTGAAAATAAAAAATAAAAAAATATTTTAAAAAAAATATTTTTTATTTTTTATTTTTATTTTAAAAAAAATTAAGAAGAAATTAAATTATTTCTTCTTAAATTTTTTAATACAAAAAAAAAATCATTTTCATATTTTTAACAAATTTGAAAATAAAAAGTAAAAATATTTTTAAAAAATTTATTTGTTATTTTTAAATTTTTTATTTTTTAAAAAATAAAATAAAAAATATATTTAAAAAATATTTTTATTTATTTTATTTTCAAAGTTGTCAAAAAATATAAAAATATATTTTTTTAACCCTAACTTTTTTTTAAAAAAATAAAGGTGTAATTAATTCAAAATAAAATGTAAGGACATTTCTATTTTTTTACTACCTTTATTAACTATTTTAAGATTGACTAACAGAAAAATTGAATAGAATAGTCTAATAGTATATTGTGACATTTATCAATGAGAGTTTTTGTATTTTTAAAAGGTCAGTGTGAAATTAATATATTAAATCATTTTATAAGGAAGAAATTGTAATTAATTCTAAATTAAAATTAGGTATTTGTTAAGTTGGAAAACATAAAAGATACATTTATAATTAATTTATATTACAATTTTAAGTATAATTTTCTCATAACATAGTTTTATAAAGTTACTAAAAAATTTTAAAATTAATTATCTAATTTTCAATTCATCTTAAATTTAAGCAACCAAAATATAATCTAACGGTAAGTACATATTTCATTGAATAATAGACCCAAAATCGATTTTAACCCTCACAAATGCTAAAAAAAAAAAAACTCATCTTAATTTTAAATTTTCTCTCAACCTCCAATAAATATGTGTGCGTGTGTGTGTGTGATATAATTTATTTTGTCTTTTGGACTTCAAATGTCTATTAAGCTCTAGAACAATTAGTTTAATTCTTGTTAATTAATTAAAAATAAAAGTAATAATTAATTAAATTCATTAAGTCTTTTGAACTTTAAGATACCTTAAATTATATAATAATTAATTCTGCTTAATGATAATTGATGACACTTTTAATTCTTTTGTAGAAATGAATGATCTACTAAATTTAATGATTCAGAAAAAAGTAAAATAGTAAAACAACAATTATAGTTAAATGTGTATAAATAAAAATAATTTCAAACAATTTAACAATATCCACATGACATGTTAAATTTTCTCTTATATAAATATAAATACAGTAGTAAAATTTTATATTATAATATCATTAAATTATATCTTGATGCATATAATATTTTTATATATATTACATAAAGGAAAAAATATTTTGATATACTATTAAGCTAATCTGTTAATTATAAAGAAAAATTATATAATAGCAATGTGTGCATGCTTTTTAAAATTAAATAAATTATTAAATATAATAAAAATATTTTTTTTTTACTCATATAAAAATGAATCAATATGTGATTAAAATTAAGATATACCCATATGATTTTATTTTTATATGAATAGAAGGAAAATGTTCTCATACTATTTCATAATTATGTGTAAAATTATAATAAAAAAAAGGCTAAAATAACAATAGAGGATCCATAAAAAAAATTATAATTATTTATTATAATAATTATTATTAAAAATGTATTATATTTATCTTTATTTTTTTTCTTATATCCATGCATAAATGGATAAGCATATATATTTTCTTTATAGTGTGCTTGTGTGTGTGTATATATTATAAAAGTCAATTATTAGATTTTTTTTATTTATCAATTTAGAATTAATTTAATTTGAAATGGTCATATATAATTATTAAAAATATAGACACATCAAACAATTATAAAATTTATGTATATCTAATAATATTGATGATAATATTTAATGTTTATAATAATAGCTTAGTAGTGTTATTAAAAACTCAAAATTAAAACCCAAAATTGTATCTTTTTTTTTTTTTTGCTTTTATCATTGTAAGTACTTATGTTGCCATTACTGTAGGAAGATAATTAAGAAAGGATATATATTAAAAATAATAATAATAATTTAATTATTATAATTATCAATAAATTTTGATTTAATAATATTGAAATCATTCAAAGATTTTAAATTTAAATTTTTTAATTAAAATTCAATTAAAAAAATAAAATATTAGAACATATTTAGTATTGTAATATAATATAATATAATATAATTAAATAAATTTTTAATATTATATTATATTAAAAATATATTTCTCTTTATATCCTATTATTACCTATCATTTTGAGAAATATAGAACTAGTGGCCGAATCACATGTAATTCAGACTGTGTATAGACACATTTTGGATTAAATAAAAAATATATATATATATATTTATATTAGTTTGTAACCCTCTGAATTTATTTAAGTGGCTCTCCTAAATTTATAAAAAATTTATGTTATAACACTCAATTATTAAATTCATCAACAAATTAAATACACTTAAATTTAAAGAAAAGTCTACTGCTCATTGGCACCCATGTAATTATTAAAAAAAAAAAAAAAAACTCAACTAGCTTACCCATTAATTACCATTTTTTTTATTTGTTTGTCTCTGTTCATCACTTCATCTTCTCTTTTAAAGGTTTCTTTTACTTTTTTTTTTTTATTATTATTTCTTTTTTTTTTCAATATAATTAAATTTTATGAATTTAATTTTTTATTAAATCAATTCAAGTCCTTATCTAACTTTAATCATCTCTAATTAATAATAGATAAACAATAATTTTATAAATTATTTAGATTTTCATTATTAAAACTAAATTTCATATATATTTTATTATATATAATCTATCATATTTTTTATATTGTTATTTTGATAATAAATTTTTCTTAAATATTTAATATGAGAGAATATAAAGTAGGATTAAAAATTAGATTGTTTATTTTCTATTTATTAATTTTTTGAAATTCATATACTTATATTAAAACTAAATTAAGAATTAGTTTGTTTGTTTATTTATACATTCTATTAAATTTAATTTTTTTAATATATTTTAATTTTTAATTTTTATATTAAAAATATAATATAAATGAATATCCCTGACTGCGGGATCCTAGTTTTGCCACTGCAGAAAATTGTTTTGGTCATTATATATAGAAAAAATCTATTCATTTATATTTAAGACCATAACAAAATTTGAATTCTTTACAAACCTTATTCTAAATTTTACTATGTTAAGGAATAATTGAACCACAATCTAATCGGTACATACTGCACAATTAACATCATCTCTTCTCTAGTTTTCTTTTTAACTACATGGGAAGAGGGTTTTAATTTGAATTTTTACGTTGTTTTTATTTCAAGATATATACAATATAGATATTAATTAGAAATATTGATTATCAAATTGATAAGGATTACAACCTAATATGAACCATGGAACTTGCAATCTTTTGAGATCTCAACTTTGATCTTATCATAAAATCAAAGTTTCATTGGCGATTTTTTCCATAAATTGAGAATTAGGTTATCATCAAATTAAATTTGCTATTACCTTATCTTGTTGCTTATGCATCTATATATGACCCCCACCCTTTGTAAGATAGTATCCTATTACATGGGTACCGCCGTATGACTTGACTATATTTAAAAAATAAATAAATGCAAGTTGTGGATACCTTGCATGGCGGTGAAGGGCGTGAGGAAGGCCTATATCATTTGTAATAGGCAAAGACTCGTGGATGTGGTGAGCTTCAAAAGTAAGCTTGAGCTAAAGTTTTGAGAGTTCTGAAGATTTGTTAAAGAGTGATTTTGTGATATTTTTAAGAAAAAAATTTCTAAAAGGGTGAGTAATAAAATAACGCATACATTATTTTAGGATAATAAATTTGATAAACACTTAGAATGAGTACCATTCTTTTATTGTGATATTTGTATAAAATTATTTCTTTATACCTATTAATTTTTATTAAAAGTTTTATTCGGAGTTTGGTCCATGAATGTAACCCAAGCTAAAAGAGTGAATCGCATTAAATTTGCTATGATGTGTTCTTACTTATTTTATCCACGGGAAGTAATATGTTAGTTTTTTACTTAACAAGTGATATCAGAGTCTGGTTCGAAAATAGAAACAAAAATAAATAAGATGATTAGCTTGAATTACTCACTGCTAATTGCCAAAGCTTGTAAGGAGCTCTTATGGATAAAGAAGTTGTTAAATGAACTTGATTTTTAACAGAACAAATATTAATTGTTTTGTGACAGTCAGAATATTATTCATCTTGGCAAGAATTCGTTCTTCCGTATATGATCAAAGCATATTAATATGAAATATCATTGGATCAATGACATATTATCAAAGACATTGCAAAAGAAGCTATTACAGCTTGAGAAAGATTCATACAAATGAGAATGAATCAGATATGATGATAAAAATTCTATTAAGAAAAAGTTTGAGTTTTGTCGATCATCTACAGGAATGATTATAAAAATCTTATAGTCGGGTATGGGGAGAATTATAAGGCAATACCCTCCTATATGGGTACTGCCATATGACTCGACTATAATTTAAAAATAAAATAAAAAATAAAAAATAAATGCAAGCTGTGGACAGCTTACGGTGAAGAGCGATTTGATTTGACGATGAAGAGCGGTTTGATTTGTAATAGGTGATGACTTGGTAAGTTGCAAAAATGAGTCTTTGAGCCAAAATTTTGTCAGAGTGATTTTATGGATATTTGTAGAAAAAAAGGGTGAGTAATAAAATAGTGAGTATATTATTTTATGATAATAAATTTGAGAAACATTTTATGTTAGTGCTATTATTTTATTGTAATATTTGTAAATAAAATTTTCTCTCTATACCTACTACTTTTTATTAGTAAAATTTTTTTTGATAGTTTGACTCATGAACGTAATTTAAATTAAAAAAATGAATCACATTAAATTTATTGTGTTATTTTCTTACTTATTTTACCTGTGGTAATAATATGTTTGTGTTGTCCCAACACCCTTACCCTTTTTCCTCTCTTAAAAGGCTCTATTTGCTAGAAATCTAAATTTTATTTGGTGTACCATTATATGGAATAATATTCAAGTGGTCACATTCAATTTCAAGGATAAAAGCAAATTTAGCAGGAATTCAAAGGAAAAGGCATTCATCTTTGCTAAAGAAGCAATCCAAGGAAGAAATAAAAAGCGTAAAATCATGCCAAGCTCAAGCGTGAATGAGGTATATAATCCAATTTCATGGCAACAGAATCAGGGCCTGGACAACATGTCAATACGCAGTGGGGGAAGGTGGAATTTCTTCACTTGATCAAGTGGCAAACCTGGCAGAAAACCTTAGGATTAAAAAAAAAAATTAGATTAAATTTATCTTTTAAAACCTTTTAAAAGAAAATGAAAATGAGAGATTAATTGTATCATACTATGATTAAGGGAAATAATAGTAATTTAAAAACACTAACTTTTAAATTATTTTCTCAATTTTAATCAAACCTTTTAATTTCTATATAATTCAATGTAAGAACTCTGATAAAGTTTCAAGTATTAGCAATCAAAGATAATTCTAAAGCTCAAAATTCAAAAGTAATTAAGTAAAAGGGATGAAAATAAAAATAAATAATTTTAGAAGAAGAAGAAGAAAACAAAGAACTATTTAAATAAGAAGACAGAAGATAAGTTATATATTCATTACTAATATAATATTATAATATTTGCATTGAATCATTCCAAGCCCAAGAGTAAAGAAATCTACAAAATGAATCCATAGATTATCTACTATACTAATATTTAATAACAGCATCTTTCTCTCTATAGAATTCGTTTGACCTAATTTGAGATTGACTTAATCATGAGAATGAATTCGCTGAAAAATTTCATTAAAATGGATTTATGAAAACACTAACACTCATTTTGAAATGAATTTATTAGAAATACTATTTATGGATTTGCTAAAAACATAGACGGAACTATGTTTGGGCAATGAGAGTATTTGCGTCCTTGAATTTTAAAATTTTATTTTATTTACAAATTTTTGATAAATTATTTTTTAATTCATAAAATTTAATTTAATTAATATTTTCATTTATATTTTTTTTAGAAACTCACCAGTTAGTTTATATATTTTTATTTTTTCATTATAATTGGTTATTCTGTCTATTATATCGTTAAAATCCTATAAAAATACTTAAATATCATTTATTTATATTTAAATTTTTTATCTCAACCATAATCAAATTTAATTTTTTTTTTCTATAATAATTTACATGAAATGAATCTTATGATTTGAATTGATTTTATTAAACTATAAGATTGATACTAATTTAATGATCTAATTGCAAGTTTTAAATTTCACTAGAATAACAATAAAATTCTAATAAGATGGAAAATTATTTATTTGTATAAGGTTAAAATTTTAAATTCAATTTTAAAGCCAATAATATTAAAAATTATGTCATAAAATTCATATGTAGATTGATAGAAGTTCTCAAATCAACACTTAGTAAACGAAAAGAAAAAATAATAAATTTTAAGAGAATTATTTATCAGATAATATAATCGTGTTCACTTTTCTATTATTTTATATTTTTATTCTTAATTCGGTCTGTAATTTACTAAGTAAATAACGATGTTAAGTCCTATTGAAAAAGAATTATACCCAATTTCTAAAATTTCTGGATCCGCCTCTGGCTAGAAACACCTCTGATACTCACCTTAGAATGAATTTTCTGGAAACACTACCAATATTTTCAGAACTGGACCGGTTAAAAAATCGGTGAAGACATAAGGTCAAAAGTTCGACCGGAATCGAATCGATTAAATAAGAAAAAACCGATATATATATATATATATATATATATATATATATATA
>CANXYC011949826.1:0-12190 GCA_948193065.1 Aleurites moluccanus | reverse complement strand
ATCATTTTAAATGGCTTGCCCCAACCCTTCCCTGATTGGGCCGTCCGGGGGACAACTGTTAAACAATGTCAAAAAAAACTAAAAAAAAAAAAAAAAAAAAAAAAAAAAAAAAAACAAATAATAGAATTAGTTATAATTGATCTCGGAATGAAGTTTCAGGTTTTATGGGTCATTAATCCTAATAAAAATTAAAATAATTTCCATCTTTGTTGGTGAAAACAACCATTGAAAGAAATTATGCTATATTATAGCTAGCAATGTAGAAATAGAAAAGGAGAATGCAAATCTTGGAACTTTTGAGTGATGTTTGGTATTCATTCTGTTTTTGGTCGTTATCCAATACCAAAAAATTGTACATTGAAAAGTAAGTTGATGAATAAATAAAAACTATTTTTACAGTTTTCACTTCTTGTAGCAACCTATTTTTCTATTTGAGACATCAAGCCACGAACACAAACATGTTTAAAAAATATAAACTTTTTTTTTTTATCAATGGACAAAGAAAACTGAAAACAACATGAAAATGGAACCGGCGCAATTCCATATCCCAAATAAGTAAAATCAAAAGCATGTCTACCATCAGGAATAGCGTCTAGTATTGAAATAAGATATTGCAATCAGTAGGAAAAACAAGAGCATTAAACTCACTTCTGCTATGTCATCTTCTCCTACAGTTCCAAATGGAACAATTGTAGCCCCAAACCTTGCAGCCATTCTCACAAACTCTTGCTGATCAGGCCAAAATAACTTGTACTGTTCACCCTGGAAGTCACACAATTGTTATAATTGGGAGAACCAAAATCTTGAAAGTATAAAGCAACAAAAGACTTATTTAGAGAAGAGAATAGTGGTGATGAAGTGGCAGGTATGGTGATTGTGGAATAGCATACAAGCCACTTTGCACATATGGAGACAATCTACTGCTAGTATGGTACCTATGGCATGAATATCTAAAGCAACTTCAGAAATTTTTATACTCCATCTGCTTGTTATCATTTCACTTGATGAAATTCGGTTGATATTTGTTGATATAATTAGGAAAAATGACAGAATAAATGTATCTATGATTTTAGATTCCAAAGAGAACTTGTTGAAGTGAATTCAAGAAAGTTGGTGTACCTTGTAATGCAGAGCCTCCCGTGCACCTCCAGGATAAAGAAGCACATGTGATTTTGTTGCAAGCAATCTAAAAAGATTGCTTGCTGTGACAGGTACTGCACCCATTACTCTCATCCAATCAGATAAAGAAAATTCAGTAGATGAATTCTCACGACTCGCATTAAAAAGTGTTGGATGTGCTACACCACGTACTACGATATTCTTCTCTCTCAAGAATTCTCCAACAAGAGAATAAATTTCAAAACCCATCAGCATATGGTAACCAACAAGTAAGACAGGACCTTTATTTGGAACCCCAGCAAGACCTCTCACTATCCTTCCATCATCTAGAGTTGAGAACAGAGCAGAACCAGTAGCAAAGCGTAAAAGCCTGAAATGTATGTGATTTTACTATCAGCTTGAGCCTGAGATAGATAAATTTATGTGGTGGGATGCAACTTAAACAAGCTGGTCAGCCTGGCGCAGTCAAAGCCAACTTAAACAAGTTGGTTTTACCCAAAAGTGATCTGGAGTCAACCCCAATCCATAATTGAACAATAATTTCTAAACATGGATAGCAGGCTAGCAACTTTAGGTGTTTTTCCTTGTTCAGTTTCATCACTTCGTTTACTCGTAAAGAAAAGAAAAATGTAACTAGAAACATGGAAGAAAGAAGGAAAAGACCCATGTAGCTGATCCGGGATTGAAATTGAAGGCCTGAGTTGAGTTCTTATGAAGGGAAGGGTTAGTCAGCCTGCTGAAAACTATAGCAATTTTAATCTTGATGTGTTGAGAACATTAAAAGAAAAAACAACTAATTTATTCAATGTTTAATTTTTAGGGTTGGTAAGCATTAATGTTAAGTGAAAACTGAAAGAGGATCAGACCATGGGACAAAAAAGATAAAGAGGGAGGTAAAAAAGCATGAATCAAGACCAACATCAAAATTCGACTGACTTTCCTCTCACAACAATAAGATCATTAGTACCAGGGTTTAGATGATCAGAGAGGGAAGATTCACAATACAGCTGACATATTACCAGACAAGACTGAGCCAGGTGAGCACAAATTTTTTAACATTCCTTTTAGTATGTAAGCAGTCTGACCCGCAAGTGTGAACAATGACTAACAGAAACAAGCTAGATCCAGTTCCCAAGGTTTCATTCCAACACAACATTACGATTAATCATTGATTTCAGTGAGCTAGATCAAATTGCATCCCGTGCTGTTCAATTAAGAGACTACATATCTCAAGTCTGCTGAATTACCCAACAACTTCATCATAGGCATGTTTGAACTCTGACATGCTAGGTGGTAGGAAGTCCGAGACATAATCATGCCTCCTCGAACGGCGGTATTTGCTTGTACCTTTAATAATAGTGAGCAAATTATTTCCATCTTCCTGAGTTATCAAAGAGAAGCTATTAAAGGGGGAATAAAAAAGACAAAAGCAGACAATTAATTTTTCCTTCCACAGTGGAATAGTGTTAAAGAATGGAAGCTTGTGAACTGCAATAAAGAATCAAGATTCTGCAGAGAAAAATAATTGTAAAAGTTATGGGTATAACTAATGCAACTGGCCTAGCACATTACCTATTAAAAAAGTAAAAAAAGAGTGGTGACTGGTGATTGTGTTTCTCATAAGCATAAAGTTGTTCTGAATAAATTATTAAATATTCAAGACTTTATTGTTTACATTTATAAATGGCAATGTACATGTGAGGAGAACAAAACATTGCAAAAATGCTACGTAACTATTGTGCAAATATCTAATTTATGGATATCTTCAAATTTCATGTTGCTCTGTAACCAATATTAAAATTTTAAATTTCAAAATTTCAATTTTATTGATAAAATTAATACTAAAAATATTAAAAATTTCAAAATTTACACTGAACTTGGTCTTTATCAGAATTAGATAATAAAAAAAAAATAAGCAAAGAAAAGTATTAACCAACATCAGCATGTTCCTGGGCCCATGGGCTTCAATAGAAAGGAGTCTAGAACACTGCACTACATTTCAGGCACATGCATGCATGTGCCTTGCATGAATAACATTATTTCACATGGAATTTATCTCACGTACCAGTAAAAGCGTATGCCCATTCTCTTTGAAGTTACGAACTGTGCAATTCTGTAATGAATTTTTAAGACGCTTAGCTTCATCGCCACTAGGTAGCACATAATCCTTGCCCCCACAATGATAAACCACCATCAAACTATAAAATTCCATAAATCATTACCAATTCTAAGGTGAGTTGCATACACTATTATAAAGAAAATCAAGATGTGAAATTTTTTTGGGTTAGGAACTATTTTTCTAGAAGGAATAAATATTTGATCGTCACTTAAATCATCACAAACTTCATCAACATTGGATGTACATAGATGTGCCATAGCATTAACAATTACATAGATATTCAATGCTTCCAGCTAAATTGCAGACTGTACAACAGTTCCTGTTATTATTTAAAATGAGAATCCAAAATAAGGAACAAATATATCCTCTCTTATTTAAGTAACCAAAGGCATGAATGTATATGGGTGCAACAATAATGTGAAAAACCTTTTGGGACCCGTCAAGGCAAGGGAAAGGTAGGGCTTTTTTTTTTTTTTTTTTTAGAATAGTTACCTTGACATAGTCTTCACTCTTAAGGTATAGTTAGATATTATTAGAGGGAAATATGCATTCTAAACTCTGGGCGTGTGCCCTCTGTTGCTCAGAACTGAGTTTGAGAAACATAGTTTTCAAGGTATCTCAAAAGGCATCTTATACAAATTTTTATGTAACTTGATAAAGCACAATAGTGTATCTTGAAATTATGAAAATGCTTGTTCTAGGACTAATACTACCAAAAGTGAAGGCTTGAACTTTTGCAATCTACTATATTTCCTTCTGCAACAAAAATCATAATCATGTAATTCAGCACAGCAATTAGAGATGCAACGTGATCAGTAATTAAATCATGATACAGAAAGAACCAGCTGTCAATGTCTAATACCTTTTAGGCAAAAGTTGATACACAAACTAAATGAAAAAACCCAAAAATTATGCAGGAGAATTAGGAAAGAACCACGTAAGACAAGGGTGACTAAAGACCTAACAAGCATTAGCACTTCAGCTTTTACAGCATGAAGACGTGAATTGGCATAAGCAGCAGCTGATTTAAGCAGTTTCAACTTCCAAAGAAGAGTGTCCTTTGGAATGATGTCAGCCAAAACCTGATACTAAACATATTAACATCTGAGAATAGCCCTAAGCATAATTCTTTAACATATGGCAATAATGATGATAATCTGAAATCCGGGATGCACATTTGAAATCAGACAAAAAAAGTCAGTCTGTGAATAATAGAACTTGTAATTTGTTGGGAAATGAATCCTAACAATATAATAAAACTTATAAGTGGTTGAGTGTTGGAACCAATAAAAACCAATTGATTTTGTATAAAATAAATTTCAATACTTATCCACTTATAAACTCAGGTCTATATAGGCCCATGATCTTATCTTATATATGCAGTACTTGTTTCTCTTGTTGTAATGTGTGTAAACGTAAGGTCACTAAAGTGACTGCATGAGATCAATCATTTGCAAGTTCAAGGGTTTCTCAATAAATGATTTTGATTTTAGAGTACGCAAACAACTGCATGGTATGTGTTGCAGCATTTGTCATTCCACCCTGACAAAGATTATGGACTTAGGTCTTGAATTCACTATGTTTATACAATAACATTAATCGCGCCAGCCCACGATCTTGAACGTTAAATCAAATGAAGACCAACTATTGACCATGATATATTCAGGAAGGGGGAAAATTATCAACATGGTATGAATTCAGACTTCTCTCTTCCTAGACCATATAACAATCACCATGTTATATTTTTATGTCCATGAGACAACTATTCGTAACAGAACTTCTAATCATGGAAAAGTAAAGAGTATACAAAGAGACAAAAAAAATAATAATACAAAACATTAAAATAAAAAAGTGCAGGGGATTGGCAGTGCATTTTTAATTTCTTACAGAAAGAAGTGGAAGCAAATCTGCGAGATTCCCAGATATTTGTTCTATTTTTGATCTGGCAGGAAGCCTATATTCGATATCAACAGTTGCCAACTTCAATGGATCACCTGGTGTCATGAAAAGAAACATTAGCAGCACAAGCAATTTCTTATCTTAATGGGCTGGCAAAAGATTTAGTTTTCTTTTCTTTATTTTCCCAGAGACCAAAGCAATTTGAAACTGCAAAAAGTAAAACTTTATGACAAAGGATGTTCTAAATGTTGGCAAAGTTTACTTTTAGTCAAATAGCAATTCAAGCATATATATCTTGTGTATCCCTTGAATTCAACTGTGTTGAATCACACAGGAATTGCAGACTGTAGAAGTTAGAAATATCCATTTGCATCAGGATAAATCAAGGACATAGAATTTCAAAGAATCCAGGTTCAGGATTTTAGGCATAGTACATGTTATGCAATGGATCAGAATGAATTATATATATATATATATTTTTACGTTTATTTCTTACCCAAAAACCATGGTACAGAAGTAGGTAGAGTTAATCCTATAACCAAGAGGTCAAGAGAGGCTTCAACTAGATTCACTTTATTTATTCCCCTGATTTTAGTTGTGATCAATTACAAATTCACAGTAGTCACCATTTACGAATTCATATTTCAAAGTAAACCAATCAAACTAGTTAGTTTTCAGGTATCAAGCAGTCCAGATTCAGGATTTCAGTTATGGTACATTTAGTGGAAATACTTTAAAACCTAAAATTAGTAAAACTAAATTGAACCTTAAAGCGGGAAAAATAAAAGAGTAATATGCAGAGCAACAAATCATTACCCATAACCATGGCAAGAAGATGGGGAAATGCATTATGTAATCCATCAGGCAAAGCCTCCAATACAGGAAAGAAGGGTTGTAACTGTGACCTGCCAAATGAAGTAGCTAAACCAAAAGGATGTAAACATAAGACTAATTCGGAGAGTATAAACCAGGAAATCATCAAGAATATATGATGAACAAATTTCTGGTTAGCTGGGAACTGACCTGTATTGGACAGTATCAATACAAGATCAACATTAGGATTACGAGCAGGAACAGCAAGTGCTAGACATCCCCCAAAAGAATCTCCCACTATATAATTGGCTTAGTTGGTGACGAGGCATGCTCAATCCTCACAGTTTCTTCAACAAATTTCACCAGTTCTTCACTGAATAAAATTCCATAAATTCACAGAAAAATAGTTAGAGAAAAAAAAAAGAAATACAAAGTTTCTTCAACAAATTTCACCGGTTCTTCACGAAATAAAATTCCATAAATTTACAGAAAAATAGTTAGAAAACAAGAAAGAAATATAAAGACTTAATGTCAAACATAACAGTAACATGAACATATTTCTGAGGGGATTGGAAGATCCAATAATTCCCAGGAAATTCAAGGATAATAATTTCGAGGATGGAAGACATAGCATAGTGGTATTGACTTCATAGCTGAAGTATTAGAACTAATTATACCAGAAAAGCCAATCAATTTAAGGGGTGTTTGGATATAAAATTTGTTTTGAAAACAAAGTTTTAAAAATGTAGTTTCAAAAAAAATTGGCATGTTTAATTTAAATGTTTTTTGTTTTTAAGTTTCAAAATGGAATTTTGAATTAATCAGTCAAATACTAAAAAAAAATCGTTTAGCATTTTTTAAATTTCAAAACGCTATTTCATACCCATTTTAAATAAATCTAAACACCTCCTTAATTTACCACCAACAAACCTACACTTACACCTAATTGGCCAACTATCTCATCTCATACCTCATTTTCTGTAACAAATAATTACTGAGAAATTTCCAGAATACAAACAAAAATATTTTGCTATTAGCTCTAAATTAACTATTTTATTCTGCCTTGCTCGATTGTAATCACTCATCAACATTTTGATTTTTGCTAATGTTATTTGAACGAAATGATTTTTTAAAACAATTAAATTTGAAGGATGAATAGCATGAAAATCTTGTAATTAGAATTGCTATAAAGCTACCTTTGCTTTAAAGTAAAAGTATACTATTTTTATTTCACCGGTTAGCTGCTAATACACTTGCAGATCATCATATCATTATGAACAATTTCATCTCACTGATTATCAATGAGAAGGAATTACTAATTCAAGGTGTAATACCTTCAAATGGTGTTCTGTCATATACTGGAATATGAAGGCACCGAACTTCGAACACCCTGTACTTTTTAAAATTATAATAATATAAGTCATTTTTCAATTGACCCAAAATTAACACAATTAAACATGAATATCAACTATCAGGCATGATGATAAACACTTAATAGAACATGAAACTGAGAGAATATTTATTGACTAGTTTTTTTAAAACAGAAAAATTCATGCAAATAGGCATGAATTGAAACATTGGTAGGTTATGTACCCATGCTATGCTAATACATGATTATTTTTATGTATTCAAACATATATTTACAACTTTCTTTGTCATAAAGCATCAATCTGAATTAGTTCAAACAATTTTCAACTAGGATGGTCATGCAGAATTGCCTGTTAACGTGAATATCAACTGGAAAACTGACTACAACAGCAAATTAGCAGTCATAGAGTGTTTTGGGAGCAGTCATCCACCAAAATGTACCAGGACAGACCGCCTATTTCTGTTTCCCATGCAACACGATTTTGACATACTTTTGCTGTCACCTCTTGAGATGGACAATTCAGAATTTGATTGTATAACTGAACATAAAAGTCTTTGTAGTTATAATCAAGGTGGAAATGAAAGAACTTGCTTCCCAATAGCTTTACGGTGCAACGTAAGTCCAAAGCCAACACCATCCATCCCTGCATACATTAATACCAAAAGAGAAATTCAACATTCTAAAATCCTATAAAGTTACATAGCTAAAGTTGAATCCACTAAAAACTAATCAATTATTAGAGATCCAAATCAACTTCCTGGAATCCAAAATCTCATCAAATAGAAAGTCTACCATTTTATTAATGTGTTCGCTCTCATCAGAACTTGTAGGCTGTAGCATTCAACTTAGAGTTTTCCACAGATTACCTGGTAAGAAGAGAAGAGTTTGAGAATTTTTTAGAGGTTGTCCACACTCAATGGGGCAAAACCAACGAGACGGCCCTCCATCAGGCCTAATCATCTCCTTGGCTACATCAAGATAATCCTTCACTGTGTTGGTCCCATATCCATCATCCCACAACACTTCCAAATCTTTTGGAATATCTTTCACCCGCTTTTTCTCAACTCTAAACTGCAACCTCCCATTTCCTCCATGAATCAAAGACTTACTCTCCTCTTTCTCCCTAGTACCTCTATCAGAAAGAGCTCCATTCTTATCCTTCTGTCCAGGGAAAGAAGTTCAATTTACTACAACTGAATCAGATGACAGCACTGTCGAGTCACTACTTTCTAAACTCTGAGCTCTCACTCGAAGCTGAGGCTTCATTTCTGAATTTGTCAAAAAAGGTGCTGCCCAGAAAGAAAAAAACTGATGCCATGGCTTGTATAAGCATTGGCAAACAGCTTTGGCCTATAAGCTCTCAAAACAATTAAGAAATAAATATAAAGAACTTGGAAATTTTTTCAAGTACTTTGACTTGAAAAGAGCTTCAAATTGATAAAAATGTTTAGAGAATCACAAGCCTCTCACACGAATTGATAACTATTTTCCAAAATTCTGTATTGAACAACTAGGGAATTTTTTTTCAAGCGCCAAGCAAGCTGCAAGTCAGAAACTTAGGACCCTTTTCAACTCCTATTAGCACCTGAAAAAATTTTAAAGACGAAAACACCAGGCAACTCACTGAAGGCTGAAATACTCTTAACTTGAATAAACACAACGCCTTTTTATCTGTAATTTTAAGACCCTTCTAGATTCACAAACTAAACAAATTAAAACTCCGTTCAAGTACAAAACAACAGTAGAAAACTTAGGGAATGATCTCAAATTGAAAAAGCACAAAATGAACCACAACAAGCTTAGATTGTCTTTCCTAAATCACTGTTAAGTTATTCATTCCCTTCTTGTTGCTTATCATATATAAGCAACAAGAACCAAGGAAAAAAGTAAACTTGAAGAAAACCCAGAAAGCAAAATGAAGTACTCAGCTTGTAGAACAGATATATCTATGTTGCTCTTATCTTTGACAATGAAATAGCAGTAATACATTAATTGGCAAGGGAAAGTTAGGAGAGTGATAAATAACAGGAAGCAAGGTTGAACAAAATGACAAAAGAACCAAAAAACTAAAAGTAAAGTTGTGTAAGAAACTTGAATTTTAGACTCTAGCCATAAAAATTGTTGATTTTTTAACTGTTATTTTGATCTTTGAGCGATGCCCATTTTCATTTTTCTCTAGTCCAGACGCTTCTACTGTATGTCCTCTTGTCTCTGTTTCCTCTCAACAGTCATTTGTTAATATTAATACACAAGGCGCGTTGGGTTGTTTGGTCATTTGCTGCAAAAAATGCCGCTTGGCTGTACTCTCTTTGCTTGCTCCGAAGGGTAGTTTTACAGAGCAATAATGAACTCTTTGCCATACCCATCGGTAATTTTTGTAAGGTAAAACACTATTTAGTTTCTAATTTTAAGTGAAATTAATATTTATATCTTCATTCTTTTTAAAAATAGCTATTAAATTTTTAATATTTAATTTCCTCAATCAAGCTAATTTTTTAATTAAATTTTTAATAAAATATCATGAAAAAAAAAAATACTCTTCATTTTCTATCAATTTTTTTTTAATATCATTTCATTAACTATTTTTTAAATTTCTTTACTTTTCATCACTATTAAATCTCCATTCTTCATATAATTTCACCAATCATAATATTTACACACAAATTTTTTTTATTAAAGAAAATCTCAAAAATCAATATTAAAAAATCAAGTAACTAAAAAATAAAATAAAAATGGTACTAAAAGCAGAAAGAGAAAGAAAATAAAAAATAAAAGGAAAAAATAGAAAAAAAAAAGAGTAAAGTATAATGAAAAAATGAAAGAAAATGGAAAAAAATGGAGGAAAAATTATAAAGACAGGGGATGAGGGTATTTTGAGAAGAAAAATTATTATATTATATTTTTTTATTTTTTTTATCAAAAATCTGAAAAAATTTGACAAAATAACCGATTTATATGATGGAATCAAATATTAGAAACTCAATACTTATTTAAAAAAAAAAAAGAACTTAAATATTAATTTCGTTAAAAATCAGGGATTAAATAATATTTTATTATTTTTGTAATACTTTGGTGTACCGTACACCTAATTATATAATACTCTCTCCTACTCAAAATAAATATTATAATTTTTTTTAATATGTTACAATTTAATTATCTCATTTTATAATTTAAATAATATTTTATTTTAAAATTATAATAATACTTATATATATATTTGGTTTTATATAATTAATGAAAATTTAAAAAAATAAAAATATTTATTATCTTTTGAAAAATAAGGAGATAATTATATTTAATTAGAAGATAGATATTAAAATAATAAAGAAAATTATTGTACTTAATTAAGAGATAATAGAGATTAAAATAGTCTGAAAATTTTATTAATATTTATACATTTTATAATTAAGACATTTATTTTGAATGGAAATAATATGTTTTTAACAAAAATTTTAATTTGACATAAATAATTTATTATTAATCAAATAAAAAGATATATTTAATAATAAGATATGTATAAATTAATTCATAACATTAAAAATATTAAGTTAATTTTAATATTACTGAATTGTAGTAATAACAATTAAATCTAATAAATTAAAATATAGTGTAGCGATAAAGATATATTATTTTAAATAATAAATTCAAAATTAATTTTTTTTTCATATTAAAAAACAGTTGATTCTAAATATAAATCAAAGTAATAAATTAAAATCAGCTCCAAACCTAAATTCTCTTAAAAAAGAATATTAATCTAGATAAAAGGAAAAAAAAAATATCTAAAATGAAGTATTAATTTTGAATTAAAGCTTAAAATTCAAGAATGGAAAATTTTGATGTAAGGGGTAGGAGAAAAGAAAAGCATCTAAATTGGTAAGTTTACTGATCCTTCCATATGTTTATTATATTTATGCAATTTCAAAGGTTAATTTAATAATAAATATATGAGATTTTATTAGAAAATAATTTTAAATTTTTATTAATAAATATTTATTTATCAGATAATAAAATATTAATCGTTTATTTTAAAGAGATTAAATAAAAAAAAGTTAGGTGATATTTATAAAAAATGAGAAAATCATAATATGAACTGAAGTGGGTAACTATTATGGGTTAGCTTGAGTATGATAAAATTAGCATTAATATAAAGTTAGAAATACTAGTGGAATAGTAAGTTAAGTTAAATTAATGTAGGAATTGACAATGAGTCAATGAGTGAAGTGTCCTTGCTCTCTAACAATTTCAAAATATCCATTAACGATTCTTCAGGTAAATAACAAAGGGGTGAACCCAAAATCATAAAAAACAAAAAATAGTACATTTTGGAAAGAGATTGGGCAGAGATTCATAATCGATTGCTATAAATATTGGTGTTGGCATTTGGCACGTCGAATAAGTTAAACTCTCACTTTCCAACTGATAATGACTGTTACATATTATTAATATTATTTACAAGTAAATTTTTATTTTTATTTTTATTTTTTATTTTTTTATGTTTTGCATTGTTGTTGGATTCACATCATTCATGGTTAGTATCACGGATTAAAAAATTAATAAAAATTAAAAATTCGATCAAAATCAAATTGATCAAATAAAAAAAATCGATATATATATATATATATATATATATATATATATATATATATATATATATATATTTTTATATATATATTATATATTTGTGTAAAAATATATAATATTTTAATAAATATAAAAAAAATTTATATATTTATATATATCTATATATATATATATATATATATATATATATATATATATATCGATTTTTTTTATTTGATCAATTTGATTTTGATCGAATTTTTAATTTTTATTAATTTTTTAATCCGTGATACTAACCATGAATGATGTGA
>CANXYC011949584.1:0-11480 GCA_948193065.1 Aleurites moluccanus | reverse complement strand
CACTTAACTCAATATTCCATATCAAACATACACCAATATTCAAGTTTAGCTTTCAAGTACTTATATCAATCATCTTTTCCATATCAAAGCTTATACATTTCCATTACTTATACCATTAAACCATATTCAAACCTTACTTTCATAATTGCATTGGCCTAACACATTAAACTAACAAAGTCCATATGGTTCCACCTAAATGAAAATCATTCCATTTATCCATTTTTCAATACCAATCAAACATACAACATAAATATATACCAATTACATAGCATTCATCCATATAAACCTATTAAACATCAAAGCACTAAATCATCATTCATCATCACCACATTCGACCAAAGTGAGAATCCATTCAAATGGATTTCTTTCCATCAAATAACCATTAATTCATTACATACACATCAAATACATACCATTCCATCATTTAAACCTATAAAATATCAAAGTACAAATCCATTATTCAAGCACACATGGTTCGACCAACCTAGTTCTTCCTCCAAATGAATTTGTTTCCATTAAATGATTACTAATTCATGTTAAACACATCAAATACACATTATTTGAACAAAAAAATTCATCAAAACAACACTTTGATTCATACCTTTTCCTATTAGGGTTTCCTTTCCAACTTTTTGAATTCCTTCTAATCTAAACACATTTTTGTCACCAATTAATATCAAAGAACATCTTAAGAACACAATTAAACCAAAAGAATCACAAAATCACTTACTTTTCTAATAGTTTTTCAATAACTCTAAAGCTTTGATTTATCAACTTTTCTTGGTTTTTCTTTGAATCTATGGATATATTTATGTTTAGGATGATGGAATTAACAAGTTTAATTCAAGAAATGAAAGAAAACAACAAGCTTTGGTGAAGATCAATGGTGGCCAAAACTTGGAGGAAGAAGAAAGAGAAAGTTGAATGGTGAGAATGGCTAAGAATGGTGAAGGGGTGGCAAAAATCTAACTAAAAATCAAATGGTGTAATCCCATGCTTTGAGCTTATGGTAAAAATGGTGAAACCTAGCTTATTAACCATCCATTTCTTCATCTTTTCATCCAATGGTTTGATTTAGGTTAGCCTAGGATGATACCATAGGCTTGCATACACTATATAAGTCCATAGTTCAATGAAAAAGACTAAACTACCCTTAGTTGAAATGGAATCCCTAACTGAGCAGTTTTGCCCGAGATTATTTTCTACCGGCTTTAACTTTCTAACAATAATTCATATAACTATAATAACTTTATTTTCATGTCCTAATATTCTTTTTTACCATCAAATATGATGTTAATTCCATAAATTACTCAAGAGATGTGAAATGACCATTTTGCCCCCAGTTCACCAAAAACTCAAATTTACCCGATTTCTTCCTAACAGCTTTTAAACCCCCTCTATTCATACAAATACATCATATAACATGCATATCTATCAATTTCATGTATAAACACATAAAAATTCACAAGTTCAAATCAAGCAAAAATTTCCCCCTAAGTTACCCTTTGTGGTTTAGGTTATAGGTTTAACTGAGGTGTTACATTCTACCCCTCTACAAATAAATTTGTCCCTGAATTTACTTTAAGACTATAGGGTAGAATAGAACCTGACTCATGAAATAAGTGGGGGTATTTATGCCTCATCTCAGTCTCACTCTCCCAGGTACATTCCTCTACACTTCTGCTACGCCACAATACTTTAATCATTGGAATACTCTTATTCCGAAGTTGTCTAATATGTTGATCCATAATTTGTACTGGGACTTCTTCAAATGAAAATGCTTCATCAATTTCAATCTCTTGAGGTTGAAACACATGGGACGGATCTGACACATATTTTCATAGTATATAAATATGGAACACTAGATGCACGTGACCCATATTAGGTGGAAGAGCTAATCTGTATGAAACATTTCCAACCCGATCCAAAATCTCAAAGGGTCTAATGTATCTTGGTGACAACTTGCCTTTCTTTCCAAATCTCATCACCTCTTTCATAGGAGAGATCTTTAAAAATACATGGTCACCCACTATAAACTTTACATCTTTTCTCTTTGGATCTGCGTAGCTTTTCTGTCTACTGAAAGCAGTCTTTATCCTCTATTGTATAATAGGGACTTTCTCCATTGTTTCTCTAATCAAATCTGGCCCTCTAACTATTTTTCACCCGGTTCTACCCAACATACAGGTGATCTACATTTCCTGCCATACAAAGCTTCATATGGTGCCATCCCAATGGTATAATGATAGTTGTTGTTGTATTCAAATTCTATCAGTGGTAGGAAGCGATCCCAACTGCCTTTTAAATCCAACACACACAATCTCAACATATCCTCCAATGTCTGAATAGTCCTCTCTGACTGTCCATCTGTCTGAGGATGGAATGTTGTGCTGAAATGCAGTGTAGTACCCAATGCTTCCTGGAATTTCTGCCAAAATCTGGAGGTGAATTGAGTACCTCTATCAGATATAATCACTGATAGAACACCATGCAACCGTACAGTTTTGTCCATACAAAGTTGTGCATACTGTGTAGCTGTATAGATTCTCTTTACCTCTAAGAAGTGAGCGAATTTGGTCAACCTATCCATAATCACTCATACTGAGTCATATCCTTTCTGAGATCTTGGCAAACCCACTACAAAATCCATTGTTACCTGTTCCCATTTCCACTCTAGTAGTTGGATCTCTTGAAGTAATCCAGAAGGTTTCTGATGCTCAAATTTCACCTGCTGACAGGCTAAGCACTTGGAAACAAACTTTGCTACATCACACTTCATGTTTGGCCACTAGTAAAGTTCCTTCAAGTTGTGATACATCTTTGTTACTCTTGGATGCACTGTGTAAGGAGAGTAGTGAATTTCCTTCATAATTTTCTCTTTGAACCCTTTAACATCTGGAACACACAATTTCCCCTTACATTTTAATACATCTCTCTAAACAGAAAAGTCAGGAGCTTTACCATTTTGAACCAAGTCTTTGACCCTAACATACTGTGGATCTTCATTCTAGGAACTCTTTATCTCATCTATTAACAAGGATTTCACCTGGAATTGTGCTATCAATATTGTATTCTACCCTTGTGATTCCAAGTCCAAGGTTAAACCCTTAGCCATCAACTCTCTCAACTCTTGTACCAAAGGTCTCTCTACAGCAGTCATATGTGACAAGCTTCCCATTAACTTTCTACTAAGGGCATTTTCCATCACATTTGCTTCACTAAGATGATACAGAATCTGGCAGTCATAATCTTTTAGCAACTTAACCCATCTCCTCTGCCTCAAGTTCAGTTCTTTCTGTAGTAAGATATACTGTAAACTCTTATGATCAGTGTAAATTTCACATCTTACCCCATATAAATAATGCCTCCATATCTTTAGAGCAAAGATCACTGCTGCCATTTCTAAATCATGTGTGGGGTAGTTCACCTCATGTACTTTAGCTGGCGGGAAGCATATGCAATCACTTTTCTGTCCTGTATCAATACACAACCCAAACCAATCCTCGAAGCATCACAGTATATAACAAAACTGCCTACCTCAGAAGGAAGTGTCAACACTGGTACAGTGGTCAAATAGGTTTTAAGAGTCTGGAAACTCTTTTCACATTCATCATTTCATTGAAACTTCACCTATTTCCGGGTCAACTTTGTCATCGGTGCAGCAATTCTGGAAAAGTCTTTAACAAATCTGTGGTACTACCCTGCCATACCAAGAAAGCTCCGGATCTCAATGACTATGGTGGGACGTGGCCAGTTAGCAACTGCTTCAACTTTCTATGGGTCCACCTTTATGCCATCTTTAATCACAACATGCCCCAGAAATACAACCTCTGTCAACCAGAACTCACATTTTGAGAACTTTGCATACAACTGATGATCTCTCAATATTTGTAATGTGATTCTAAGATGCTCCTTATGTTCTTCTCTGCTTCTAGAGTACACCAAAATGTCATCAATAAAGACAATTATAAATTTATCTAGAAATGGTTTGAACACCCGGTTCATCATATCCATAAAGGCTGCTAGAGCATTTGTCAACCCGAATGGTAGCACTAAAAACTTATAGTGCCCATACTGAGTTCTGAAAGCAGCCTTTGAAATGTGTTCATCTTTGATCCGCAACTAATGGTACCCTGACCTCAGGTCTATTTTGGAGAAGAAATAAGCTCCCTATAAATGATCAAACATGTCATTAATCCTAGGCAAAGGATATTTATTCTTCACTGTCACCTTGTTCAATTGCCTATAATCAATGCACATCCTCAGTGAGCCATCCTTTTTCTTTACAAACAACACTGGTGCTCCCCAAGGTGAACTACTAGGCAAGATAAAACTCTTGTCACATAATTCCTGTAATTGCTTTTTCAACTATTTCAGCTCTGGTAGTGCCATCCAATATGGTAGAATAGAGATAGGATCAGTACCAAGATATATCTCAATTTCAAACTCAATCTCCTTCTCTGGTGGTAGTCCTAGAAGATCATCTGGAAAAACATCAGAAAATTCTTTTACCACTGGAATCTGTTCTAACTCTTTGGATACCCCTGTAGTGTCAACCACTGTTGCCAATCATCAGCCTTTCTGCCTATACTGCAGACACTAACCCTGATATATGGTTGTTAGTCTCTTCCTGAAAAATAAACTTTTCCTATCCATCAGGTTGAAATTTTATCCTTTTCATTGCATAATCAATCGAAGCTTTATGAATAGTCAACCAATCCATACCCAGGATAATATCAAACTCCAATACAGGTAACTCAATCAGTTCAGTAGGTAAAGATCTATCATAGATTCTCATATCACAAACATCATACTTATATTCTACAATAACCTTATCTCCCATTGGTGTGGCTATCTCTAAGGGTACATGTAAAGGTTTCCTACCCATCCCCAATTTCAAGGCAAAAATAGGTGACACAAAATAATGGGTTGCACCTGAATCAAATAACACATAAGCCATTGTATTATACATAGAAATCATACCTACTACAGTCTCATGTGATCTCTAGGCCTGTTGCTGGGTCACTGCAAAGACATGCCCTTGGCCTCTACCAGCTGCTGACTGTCCCACTGTTGGACTCTGTCATGATGGTCTGCCTCTACCTATATTCCCCCTACCCATTTGCACTGATGGCTAGGATGATCCTGCCTTTGAAGGCTGTGAAGCTCTAGGCATAAGGCAATCTCTATAAAAATGCCCAAACTATCCACATTTAAGGCATGCCCCTGATCTGATATGACATGCCCCAAAATGTCACCTCTCGCAATAAACACATGTGGGCAATGATGATGTCATCTAGATAGGTCTAACAGGGCCTCAAAAATAGCTAGAAACATGAGGCCTCATACTAATATCTCTACCCAAATCCTGCCTCTGACTGGGAGGTGGTAAGGACTGCACTGGTCTGAGAGGAGGTCTAGGTGTAAAAGTCTGGTATGTCCCCTCCCCAAGTCTACGGTACTCTCCTCCTTTTCCCTTCTTCTTCTATTCCCTATCAGACCTTTCTTCCTTATATTTAGCCTCCATTTGGGCTGCTTTATCAATAGCTCGACTCAAGGATGTAAACTCCATAGCCAACAGAATGTTATGCAAATTTGCATGCAAACCTCTCCTGAACCGCCTAATCAGGTCATCTTCAGTAGGAGCAATCTTTTTGTCATATTTGCTCAACCTTCTGAACTCTCTAGACAAACATGTTTCCTTGTTGTAGCTATTCAAATTTTACAATGTTACTCTCCCTTAAACCCTCTATAAGAAATTCATCCATCATATTTTGTTTAAATTCTGCCCATGTCATAGGATCATCACTGTAAATGTTCTCATCAATATGTTCCATGAACCAGGTGGCAGCATCTACCTCCAATAACAATCCCACCAGCTCTATAGTCCTGGCATCAGAACAAGGTAGTGTATGAACCATCCTATCAACCCTGTCAATAAAGTCACTGGGGTCTGTACCATACTTCCCTGTAAAAGTAAGCAGTCTCAATCTCATGAATTCCCCAACAGTCACCCCACCCTTTAGAATAACCCTTCGTACTCTGTCGCTGTCACGACCCAAACCAAGGACCCGCGACAGTCCAAGGATACGGGATCCACCTGTGGCTACCAGTACCTTGATGAACCCCTAATACAAATTAGCTTATACATCCATTACAGTTTACATGCCTTTAGATTACATCTAGGTCTATGTCCTATGCCCATAAACTTATTCATACTAAAATTCCTGTTACATACAAATTCATGCCAAATCTCATACATAGTACACTTTAGGTCTTGCAAAAATATGCCGATATTCTGCCAAAAATCTGGCAGAGTCTCCTCTGTATTTTTAACATGCCAAAGTTGCAATTGATAAAATAAACATTTCTAAATATTATTTCTCAACTTAACTCCATCTCCACATCATCAAACCATCCAGATTTCTCACTTCACAACAAAAACCATCATACCTACTTTAATATCAATCTAAGCAACAATATCATCATATACACATACATAAATACATACATATTAACTTGAATACTCATACTTTGGATTACAGTACCATGGAGCTACTAGACAGAATTTGGATCAAAGATTAACTTAGATTAATTACATATATATGTCAAAATGTCCACGGTGAAGAAAGGGTAGCCTGTGGAGCTCAGACCTTACTAACACCTGAGAAGATTTAAAACTATAGGGGTGAGTATAAAATACTCAGTAAGTAGTTATATACAAAAATGCATGAAAACTTTATACCATTTAAGCTGAACCGGAACCTGAAATGGTTAGGAGCAGTAATAGCAAGGGATAGAACAAATAGTACTGAAAATATGTGGTAACAAGTGATGAACTATAAGTATAGCATATGAAATGTTCAAAATATGGTGAACGATAATAACATATGGTATGAGTCACATCACATATGATATAACAGGTAAATAAGGCCAAATATATCAAATATGCATAATCGTGCTAACAAGTATATATATGGCGCAATAGTGCGAAACAAGTAATTATGTAAGAGTGATCGGCTCTTACGACTAGGGAATATAGCTCCCCTCCCTAGCAAGGGTCAAATAAGGTACCAGTGTGCACACGATCGACGAAAAATCCTGCTACACCGTCGTAGTAGCCCTGTTATGATATCATATGTAAAAGTCTCATAATGGATATAGGTTCACAAATATAACTCAGTTTCACATATAACAGCTCATTTCCATGTTACAAGTATCATATAGGCATGTTGGCCAAAGTTAAGAAACGGGCTCGTCGGGGCCCAGTTTCGCTAGCGCAAATGGCATGTTAGATTACAAGTCCATTTTAGGATTTTTAGGTAGTTTTTGGTTCTCTATTATTAGCATATTTGGATAGACTATTTGGTATCGATTTGAAACTTAGAGATAGGGGAAAGGATTGGGCCAGGTATCGGGTTAAGATACTTTCTAGGTTTCGAATTATATCAGTCGAAAGTTTAGGACAATTAAGGTCATTTCGGAGGGTCATTTTAGGTGCCAATTGGACATTTCAAATGAAATTAGGGTTTTTATGTATCAAATCAATTCAAATGCATATGTTATGCCATATGATGTATATATGCAATAATTGTTTAGCTAAGGCAAGTAGCTCCTAGCTAGCCCGACGACCCCCTAACTGTAGCGGCGACTGCCCGACTTATCCTTTTCTCAGGAGGCTCGCTTGATTATATATCTATACTCTCTGTAAGACTTCAAATCATCACATATACACACAATACACATCAAATACATATATACTCAATCAATGGTCATATTTCCTAATGAATGACAAATTTACCCCTTTCTAGCACATATAGGCCATTCGACCAAAGCCTAACTTGGGCTACAAATATTTAAACCTCATATTCTTCATACCACACATTGATTCACATATCTATTAACATATTAAAGCAAATTTGGGCTTACGTTCAAGCCTAGGTTTCATGCCAAAGTATTTTGAACTTCATAGGACATAAAGACCCAAACTTAATTCAAACTCTTTCCAAGTGTACCAATTTCTTCCTATTTGCATCAAACACCTATCAACTAAACATATTACACATATTTAACAAATTATACACATAATTCACCTTATAAACCCTAATCCTAGTTCAAAAGCATTTCGGTCTACAAAGGGTTATGCCATCTAAGCTTAATTTTTCTAATTCAACTTTATAATTCAACAATTAAACACATCAATTCAATAATCTCAAGCTCAATTACATATGTTCAAATCAAATTCCTCATTTTTTCCCTAATTAGGTTCGGTTTAAAGGGGTTTTCCCAATCCATAAATAATTCTTCCAATTACACCTACAATTGAACAATTCAAGCTACCAATTAAACATTTAAGCATTTAATTTTACCAAAATCAAGTCAATTTCATGTTTCCCCCAATCTAGGGCATTCGGCCAAAAGGGGCTTTTCCTCCCTTTCATGTTATCCTTCAATTCAAGGGTTCAAATATCAATTCACCATGTCAATTAGAGATTTAAACATTCAATTGCAACCATACACAAGAAATTCTCACACCTAAACCCTATCCCCAATTTGGTTACAATGTCCCTTCCAAAATTGAAATACAACATCAATTTAAACATTCAATTAGCATCAATTGAATCCATTTAACAACAATTATACAATCAATTACTCCATTATAGCACAAAAAACATTTTTCCCCCAATTTTGCCCATTCCATTCGACCATCATGCATTTCCACCCATTTGATGTTTAATCATCAAATCAATCATCCAAATCAACATTTAAATGTCAATTAATCATTAAACAACCAGAAATTTTCAACTTATCTAAAGATTTCCTAAGAATGGCCGAACCCTAGCTCCTCCAATATCTCACCCAATTGAAACTTTGAACTTAGCTTGATGAAATGGATGATATTAATGATAATCTTCACTGAAACTTAAAAAAAAAAAAATCTCCAAAACCTTAATTTTCCTCTAATGGCCAAAACCATGAAGGAGTTTCTTCTTCTCTCTAGGTTACACACGATTTTCTTGGAGGAAGAAGCAACATGCAGAATTTGTTTGAGTATTTTAATAGTTAGTGGAATTTTTTCACATAATCACATGCAAGCAATCTCATAAAGTGTACTTTGAAACCTACACATGCATCCTTTGGATTATAATGCACCAATACTTTGTTTCATTGAATCATGATGAGTGAAATTACCACTTCACTCACTAACTTCAATTTTTTTCTTGAAATTGAGTCCTTTTCAAATATCAATTAAATCCCTAAATTTTATTTCCTTTTTGAATTAAGTCCTACCATTTTTGTAACCTAATTGGCTATTTTATTTTATTTATTTATTTTATTTTTATTATTTTATTTTATACAAATAACCAACTAATAATCAAATACATATGCAAGTACATCAAAATGATTTCAAATAAATTAACCGAAATTTCCCAAAGGTGCTTAACTATACTAAACTCGATTATGACTTGGTGTTACAGTCCCCCTGTAATACTACTGGCTCTCTCTGAGGTACTGGTGGTATCACAGGCTATACCACTGGTTGTACTGGTAGTGGAGGTGTCTGTTGTACCACTACAGGCTATGTTGCAAAATGAGTCCGGATGGTCTGTAAAATTTCATATCTCATTTCTTGTATTTCCTGTCTCCAGGGTGCATCATCCATCTGATCAGACTTAGTTCATCTCCATGACCGGGGTGGCTCATACTGAGTTCTCCATATAGCAGATGTATTGGAAGCAACCTTTGCTTCCTCACTAGATCCATGATATTTACTCTCACCGATAGGCCTAGCACGTCTATTTGCTCTCTCAGACATCTTCGCACACTGTTACAAATCAACATGTAAAAGAATCTTTAGATCATAGGTATGTAGAATTTCAAACAATGAAGAAGACTTGTCAATTTTGACGATATAAGTGAATCCTAGATTCCATGGTACTTCTATTGCTACTAATATGCAAACACTATAGGTTATATAAATCTTTAGCTTTGATACCACCTTTGTCACGACCTAACCTAGGAGCCGCGATGATCCTAGGCTTTGGGTGATGCCTAAGCTACTAGTACCATAAAGAACCCAATGATTTATATGACATGGCAAACAATACATATAATAAGCTTAAATAGCTTAATAATGTTGCTGAAATTTCGACAACATCTCCTCTAATATATGACCATGCCCAGCTGTAAAGCATGCAATAAACACTTCCAATATACTTTATCATCAATACTCATATCTTTATTATTAATAATCCCTATGGATCTCTAATAACAACTCATTACATATATCTATATATCAAACTATATACCTACATAGCATAATATATATGCAAAACCATAGCAATACAATTACATACATTACATGCCACTACTTAGATTACAGTACCATGGAACCTCTATACTGTACAAATATTTACATATACTTTTGGGACTTGAATTTTACATGTTTCAAGTAGTACAATTCCAAGGCAGGGATAGAAGATGCCAATGGAATTCGAGTGTAATACTTCAGTTAAAGCTTAGAACCTGAACTCAAAAAGGGCAAACCTAGGAGATTTGTCCTTTGCTTGAAAGTTATGTATTAATGCATGTTTATGTTTGAATTTAATATATATATGCATGTTTTAGAAAGTATTATACGTATAAAAGTGGTTTAAAGGCTGTTAGGAAGAAATCGGGAAAAATTGAGTTTTTGGTGAGCTGGGGGCAAAATGGTCATTTCATACCCCTTGAGTTATTTATGGAATTAATATCATATTTGAAGGTAGAAAAGAATATTAGGACATGAAAATGATGATATTTTATTTATTTGAAGTTTTGTTAGAGAATTAAACCCGGTAGAAAATAATTCTGGGCAAAGCTGCTCGGTTTAGGGATTTCATTTGAACTAAGGGCAATTTAGTCTTTTCCTTTGAGATATGGACTTATATGGTGTATGCAAGCTTATGGTATCATTTTAGGCTTACTTAAATCTAACCATTGGATGAAATGATGAAGAAATTGATGGTTGGATGGCTAAGTTTCACCATTTCTATCATAAGCCTAATGTATTTGATCATGCCTTTGATTTTTAGTTGGATTTTTGCCACCCCTTCACCATTCTTAGCCAAAATACCAACCAAACTTTCTCTTTCTTCTTCCTCCAAGTTTCGACCATCATTGTTGTTCACCAAAGCTTGTAGTTTTTTTTTTCATTTCTTGATAGAAACTAGTTAATTCTACCATTATAAACACAAATATAGCTTTAGATTCTAAGGAAAAACAAGAAAAAGTAAATAATCAAATCTTTAAAATTTTTGAAGAACTTTTGGTAAGTGATTGATTTTACCATTATTTTTGTTTAATTATGTTCTTAAGATGTTCTTTGATGATATTTAGTATCCAAAACATGTTTTGGTTGGAAGAAAAATCAAAAATTGGAATGAAACCCTAATAGGAAGAAATATGAATCAAAGTATGATTTTGATGAATCTTTTGGT